>PVJL010003723.1:103819-148974 GCA_004026885.1 Lyroderma lyra | reverse complement strand
TGTGTGTGTGCGTGTGTGTGTGTGCGTGTGTGTGCATGTGTGTGTGCATGTGTGTGTGTGTGTGCTGTCCACCGCCACAGGCCCGAGAGGTTTTCTTTGTTGCAGAGTGCCAGTGTCTCATTGTGGCCTGTGCCCCTTGCCACTGTGGGACATTCCAGCTTGGACAAGTCAAGCGGAACAGTGGGTCACTCTGGTAACATACTTTACCAAGTGCCCTTGATTTGGGGTGGGGGGCGGGGGGGCTGAAGCTCACGAAAAGCCAGTCCATGGTGGTCGTTCTTTTGATATGGCATTTTTCTAACTCTCTAAGCTGCCCAGGGAGGAAGACATGGTAAGCATGGGGAATGGGAGGGGAGACAGAGGCTGCGAGGATCATCACATATGCTGAGCAGCTGAGTCAGTCAGCAACAAGGACATCACCGTGTGGTCAGGCCACCGGGTAGAATTTCTCTGACCCACAGTCCTTCCCTGTGAAACCTAACAAGAAGGGAAAATGGGGCAAATTTCCTTAGAGGATACCATGCTTCACATGCTCTGCAAAGGCTACAAAAAAACCACTGAGACCTCTGTCTTCGAGTATGCCCTGGGGCCCTGGGAGCTTTTGGGTGTGGTGACTGGAGGAATATTTCTTAAAATCGTTGTGATGTGGCTACTGGTATATCTCAATGGGAATTGAAAAGGGAGTCATGAACGTTCACTTTTAGCTCTCTTTTACAGAGAAGTAAGTTGCCCACGCCACCTTCACTGCATCCCTCCTCTGCAACAGACCCCATAGGGTCAGAAGTCTAGAACTGAAGGAAGTTAGGGGATGCAGTAGGTTTCGGGGAGATCAAGGCTCAAGGTGGGGAGAGTGTGGCTGTGCATAGTTCAGAATGTTAGGCCAGAAGTGTCCACATAGGAATGGAGTTTCCACTGTTCTCTGCTGAAGCCACACGGAACTCTGTCTCAGTGGCTGTCCCCACCTACAATTGTCCAGACAGGCTCTCCACCACATACTGCTGGGAGTCTCCAGGAGCATTTGGCCCTTTTGTTTCTAAATTTTCTATCAGCTGTTACATCACTTGTGGAACCAAAACATTAATGAGAAGATTATCATGTAGAAGAGGTAAAGGAGATAGCAGCAGTGAGAATGAGGGTCCCCAACACCACTGATTAAGCACCCCCTTCCTTCTTATCCCTCTCTCACTGGCCTGAACCTGTTTGGAACCACTGTCACATCACAAACCCCGTGACAATGATCCTATTCAATCCCATGCTTTTATGGAAGAGAAAATAGGATCCAGCAAAGGAGACTGTGACAAAGGACAGGCTCCTGCCGATGTAATTTTTTTAAATAAGGAATTAGTATCAGCTAAGTAGTGGTAGAGCTAACATTCACACCCACATCTCCCACTTCCAGTTTATTCTCTCTCACTGGTCATCTTAGCTTAAAGCAGTGGTTCTCCACCTTCGTAATGCCGCGACCCTTTAATACAGTTCCTCATGTTGTGGCGACCCCCATAAAATTGTTTTTGTTGCCACTTCATAACTGTCATTTTGCTCCTGTTATGGATCATCATGTAAATATCTGATATGTGTTTTCCGACGGTCTTAGGTGACCCCTGTGAAAGGGTCGTTCGACCCCCAAAGGGGTCACGACCCACAGGTTGAGAACCGCTGGCTTAAAGTGTCCGGTGTAAAGCAGTGGTTAACCGCATGGGCATAGGAACTGGACCTCTTGGGTTGCAAGTCTGGCTCTACCACTTATCAAGAGTATGATTAGGGTAAATTTCTCAACCTGTAGATGCCTCAATGGGATCAAATGAAGATAACAGTGATATCCATCTCATAAAAGTCTCATAAATATTAAGATGTTCCATGAAAAGCACTTAAAACAGGTCCTGGTCTTTAAAACCCTTTCAATAAATATTGGTTATAATTATTATAACCTAAAGAAAGATGACCTAAGGTGTTGGTTTATAATAAATGCTAATTTTGTGAAGGACCACATAATTCGATCATAAACTAGAGGCAAACACCATGAAAATATTCAACCCACTTTGCTGAACATTAGAGAAAATTACCCTGCGAACTAAAGGTTTCTGCTGTTCCTCAATTCTGCCACCAGATGGCAGTAGTTAATAATAATAAAGATAGTTCGGGCACCAAGTTGATTAATGCTTCCTCCTCTTGAAACATCAGTAAGAGCACCCTTTGAAACCTTTATGAAGCACGTATCTTTGTAAAGCCCTGTCAAAAAGTAGGACAATTCCTTTCCTCTCTAGAACATCTATCCTAAAATGTATGCTGAGAAGAAGCATTTAAAGTTTAAACATAGAACACATTCTAGTAATATACATGTAGTTACTCAGCATTTCGAGGGAATAATGCTGCTGATAACAAACATTTAGAAATTATAAGGTTTACATTGAACCAGACTTTCACAGTAAATAACCTATGTCCAAACCAACAGAAGCAGTTGTTCACAAAATAAGATCCCATGCTTCGGGCGGGGGGGCGAAGCGGGGAGCACAGATTCCAGTCTGTTCGGCTTTTCATTGAAGCTCTGAAGAGTTTCTGCAGAACAGAGGGTTGTATGAGTCTGATTAAACCTGAAGAACTGATCTTGGTCAGTCCTTCCAGCCTAAATTATGCTGCCAATGGCTACCTGCAGACCTCAGGAGCATGAGATGGAAGGGACCAGAAGGACTGCTTCAGAAAGTTGGTATAAAAAAGTAAACATTAGTCTCTTGATTCCTTGGGCTAGAAATGAGCAATTCTAGTCTAACAGGCTCAAGGTTCTGCTGGAGGGCACCATTCACGGGACAGCCACTCCAGATGACCCACTAAGAGTATGAGCTGAGAGATGAGCAGAGTCAAATTCTGGCTCTGCTCTTTGCTATCTGGCTCTCTTTGTGGGATTTATTTCACCTCCCTAAGCCGTAGTCTCCTGATTTATGAAACAGAAGTAACAGCAGCTTCCTCAAAAAATTCTAATTGAGGATTATTGAACCTAGTGAGCATTCAATAAAAATGTTAGCTACCACTCCTATTATTTTTATCATTATGCAAGTGTTATATGACAGACTCTGAGGATACAGTGGAAAACAAAATAATTATATCTTCACAGATCAGACACAGATGAGCAAATAAACATATGTTAAGTGATAAGGAGAGAGTAGGGTGCTGTGGGAACCCATACCACCTAAACCTGTCTGAGAAATAAGGGAAGGCTTCTTTCCCTTGGAGAAGTGAACTCTAACCTGGGAACTAAAGGATGATAAGCATTGCCCAGGTGGAGTGTCTGTAGCAGAAGGCACAACCCTGGATTTCAGAAATTACATTTAGCTTTTGGTTAGTAATCATAATAGCTAACACTTTCCAAAGGCTTAGTGTATATGTGGCAAACACACATATACACTTTTCATGTACAAATGCATTTATTTCACTTTATAATAACCCCATAAAGTACCACTGCAATCCCCACTTTACAGATGAGAAGACTGAAGCGTGAGAGTAGGTCCCATAATATATCTGGTAAATGGCATAACCAGGATTTGGCTCCTGAAACTTGACTTCCAAAGAACTACTAAGCTCTATTGTCCAGAAAGAACAAAATATAATGCAGAACTTTCTAAACTTTGGAGAGACCCTAAAAAGACCAATACAAACTGAAGAACCAATCTTCAAACCCATCAAACACTCAAGATTCAGTATTAGCTCCCTGAAGTCCTCAGGTCTGAGAATGAATCAGGGATTGCAAAGAACCTCCAGAACATCTACAGATCAGACTAGCCCCTAAGGAAATGAGTCCTCTGTCATCATAAAGGCCCCTTAAGGAGCTCTCTGAAACTATGCTGTCCAATATTGAAGCCACTAGCTAAGCATGGCTGTTGAGCTCTTGAAATGTAGCTAAGGGAACTGAGGAACTGAATTTTAAATTTTATTTAATTTTAATTAATTAAGATTCAAATTTAAAAATTGGAGCAGTGTGAAATATTTCTCTGTTAAGCATAGTGTGTGTATTGGCACATGTTGTCTTTTCTAAAATCTTATCAATGACATTTTTTACATTATTGCATGTTAAAATGATATAGTGAGTTAAATAAGATCTATTAATAAAATTTATTCCATCTGTTTCTTTTTATTTTTAAAAAATATTTAAAATTATATATGTGGCCCTCATGCTATCTCTATTTCACAGTGCTAGTCAAAAGAAACTCTGGAAGTTATTATATATTCAAAGGGTCATCATCTTGTCACCAGGAAAGAATCTGAGGCCAGATTTGGTCCCTCAGATACACTTGTTAGTGCTATGTCCTTGTGCTTTGAATGTGTGAGTTGCTTGAGCTTAAACTAAAACAAGACCCAAAAATTGGCTCAAAATTTCTTAACACAACTAATTGAACCCACGTGTTGCAGCAACGAAAGTGCGGACTGCGGAGTCAGACAGCAGGAAGCTCAAATGAGCCTTAGCCTTAACCAAATTCTTTAATCTCCTCACACCTGCTTCCTCACTCTGGGTGGACTAGTGCTTCCTGAGATCAGCTGACGTTGCAAAGACATGATTAAACCAAGTTATCAGGACCCATTCTGCTCCCCATCAGAGAAAAGACAGTCTGTGCTCACACATTCAGCAACATCAAGGAGGAGCCTTTGCTGGTGGAGAAGGAGAGTGCGGACAGGGTGTGGGAGGGACAGCACAGGACCTTCACCCACTGGGAGGACAAGGTCCCACGTGGCTGCTCACACATCCTCCTTCTCCCCCACTTCCTGTTATCTGACCACGCACAGATATCCACCTGGCTCCCAATAAACCATCCACTAAAAAGATGATACTAATGTTGAGACCATTCATTTACTCACCTAGCAAATATTTAGTGTGTATATACTACCCACAGGCCCATGATAGGTGCTGGATATGTTATAATAGAAAGACTGAAAAAAGTACCTGCCCTCAGGGAGCTTAAGTTTTACTAGAAGAGACATTTAAGGAAGCACTGCACAGATAATAGTTTAATTAGGTACAAAGTAGGAAGAAGAAACACTGAGTATGAAGATGGCTTAGACTAGGACCTACCTTGTGTAGGTGGTATTTCTGATATATGTGGTGAGCCCACGAAGCGTAGTGATGAAGAAATCAGATTGCGTGTGCTGGTGGGTTCAATGCCCTCCTAGTGGTGTGATTCTGAGCACACTGGGTAACCACTCCATTCTTTATTTTCCCCCTGAAAAATAGAGACAATAAAAATAGCATCCACCTCTGAGAGTGGTTGGAAGGGGTTAGTAGGTACACACTAGTGGATCAAATAAACACTATTTTTCAAAGTTTTCCATCAACCTTGGAGATTCCAATGGATTTTAGAGCTCTCTCTGGAATAATCATTTGTAGTTGAGCCCAGTTAGAGACTTTCTTTATTAACAACTAATAAAGGAAGATTCTCTTCGAAGCTAAGACAGTCTCTCACATACAAATTACAAACATTGGCCTTCCTCTGAACAGTCCCAGGTGTCACCAAAGAAACAACTCCTCCCATAAATTTACAGACCAAGAAAAGCGACTGATCATTCCCAGAAAAGGAAAAACCAATAGCTAATAAATGTGAGAATAATTTTCCATATATATTAGTCTTCAAGGAAATGCAAATTGTAATAGCTAAATGCAACTCTTTGGGTATCAATTAGCAAGACGTGTTGTTATTGATGTGGTTGTTTTCTTAGCTTGGATTGTTTATGATAATAGTAACAATACAAATTCAATAAACAGGTAGTTATCATCCATTTCATTCAATAAATTAAATAACATGAATACTAGAAACTGTACTCTCTCCTTCTCAGATAGCAGTATATATTGAACCCAGGTTTTCAGAAAGTAACTTGACAATATGTAACATAACTCCCAAAAATGTTCATATCCTATACATTTCATTTTTGGGGGCCTCAGAAAATAACACAAAGTAGAGACAAATATTTAAGTGCAGCAATATTTATCATGGTATTACAGCAGAATGCTAGAAATAGTCTAATTACTCAAAAATATGGAAATGCTAACCAAATTATGGTATAGCCACAAAAAGAAATGTTAGGTATCTATTAAAAATATTTACGAAGATTTTAATCATATCGGGAAATATGTATCATGCAACTTTAAATTTTAAAAATGTCAGCTATAAAATTATATATCCAGGCTCATTTCAGTCACATATGATAAAAGATATATAGAGAGAGGGAAATACACCAAAATACTAAGAGTATTTATTGTGATGCTTTTATGAGGTGATGGGGTGATAGGTGAATTTTTTTATCATGTGAGTGTTTTCTACAGGTCCCAGTTTTTCAAGAGAAGTGTTACTTGCTTTAATGCTCCTCAAAGCCAACAGCAATAATGAAGGGCACGTGACTAGAGATTCCCAAGATTGCAATTAGAGCTAAATTAGATCATGAGCCCCTAATCAAGCCTGCAATCCAGGGTTTGGGAATACAAAAAACAGGTGTCTGAGCACATGGTGAAATAGGAAAATGGATCTCCTTTGCCCTTTCAACACGCCTCTGGGCACCCTTCGCTTATCCCACCCTTACCATTGGCCAGGCTTTCTCTCCTCACTTCCTAGGTGTGCTTGGAGCATCAGGAAAGACTCTTAGCAATGGACACCACCATGTGCTTAATTTATCATCATTTATTTTGATAAAAAGAGAGTTCTGGGAAATGGTCAAAACTTATCTGTAGGCAAAGAAGTTTACCTCTGACGATGGCATTTCAAGCATTACAGTGACTGCCTGGTGAGAGAAATGTGACCAAGATGGTGTGTTTGAAGACGTGTGCTTTCAGCCTCCCTAAGTGCAAACACAGCCTGAGCTTTGGCATCTGAACTTTTAACATTCTGTCCCCCTTCCCCGTGGCCAACAAGGTTTCACTCCACCTCATCGTCTATCATTCTCGACCCTGATCCTTAAGACTCACCCAAATATAAAGAGAACCTCTTTAAAGGAAAACTAACTATGTCCCCATCCCACTTCAGACTCCTTCTTACAGCATCAGACCTAAGATCCAGGTACCTCAGTAAGCATGTCCACAACAAAGTTTCACTCATCTGCAGCTACATGAGAGTAACAAAGTTGGGTGTGGCCTTCCAGGAGGGTTCCCAGCACTTCAGAAGATCGTTTTTATTATGGAAGCATGTATTTGATGACCAGGAATGCTACAGGTAAACCACAGCCTCTGAAGCCTAGTGGTCCTTTGCTCAGATGCCCAAAATGCATCCAAGATTCCAAGCATCCTAATGTGTCACATGCAGGAAAGAGGATGGTTTCCTCCTGGGTTGTGCTGATATGCTAGTACTCTGTAAAATCCCACAGCAAAGATATCTGAAGAACGAAGCTCACAATTACATCTATTTTCACAAAAGATCCTTAAATTTTTGAAAAAAAAAAGTATTTTCTGACTGCTTTCCTTTCCACTTGTATTAATTGACACTAAACAAATATTTTAACATTTATTAAAGATAAATAATAGTAAAATCTTTATAGTTCTAACAGTGAAGACTTAATTCCAGTTAAAATTCTATTCCTTCTTATAGTTCTAAATTTATCTTCACTGTGTTTCCCACTATTTTGTTGGAGACAAAAACATAAATTCGCAATCATGAGGTTCTTATTATTCAATATATCTTTCCCATTACCTACTCTTTTTCTTACACAGATTTTTAAGGAAGGAAAAACTGCATTAAAATTGTAACACTCAATATATACTGATAATGAAAGATGAATACAAGTCACATTTTACATCTGCAATTACAAGAGGTGCTTAAAGTGATTACCATCAGTGTTGTTGTAATACACAGATAACATCTCTTAAAATGTGTGTACTTTTTTTGGCATCCCCAGTATTCACCAGTCTTGAAAGCTTCTAAGCCACCTGCTAACTTTCCATCAATATAAAGCTTTTTATTCTTGTAGGGAATGAATGATCAGATTTTTAACTTCAGTTGGAAAATCTTTTTGTAGGAAAATTATAACTTTTTTTTTTTTTTTTGCTTTTTGGTATGTGGGTAGCTCCCTGACTGGGAATCGAACCCAGGCCGCAGCGCTGACAGTGCCAACGCCAAAGCCCCAAGCCACTACACCGTCAGGGAACTCCCCGGAAAATTATAACTTTTTAACCACTCTCATTCTGTCAGTTTGTCATTATTGAGTTATGACCTCTTTCATTTGCATAGTTTCTGTAAGTAAACTTGAAACTTTATTTCCTTAGAAAATAGGTCATAAATAATCTTAACTGAATTCATCTATTTTGCTAACATTCAAAAATTAATGTATTACAATGTAGTAGATTAAATTATTGTATTAATTTGTTTAGTTAACTTGGTAACAATTGGTCTTCCTGCCAGGAGATATAAACTACGGATCCTTCTTCCTATAATAATTTTAATAATACCTCTTAACTAAGAAACAATCATACTTTCTCTCCCTGCCCCTATTTGGACTTGATTTCCTGAAACTATCAGACATTCTTCCCTTATACTTTATAGTTTTAATACCAGATATAATTTACCAAAAAACTCCACTTAGTTTGAATTCATTTATTCCTTAAGTGTTTCTCTCTGTTTTAATCCTTACTTTTTAATGATATTTAGTACGTAGAAAATTCAGGATACATAGTTTCAGGGACTTCAGCCTTAAGTATGTTCTTCCTACCTTTAAATATTATCAATCTCAATTCTTCTCAGTATTCAGTACTTTTAAATGCCCGTGGTGAGTATGTCACATTACCGTCTATTAGCAATCAATCATGAGTTAGCAAGGTTGTGTACTTCGTATTAAGTAGCTTTGATTGTAGAAGAGTCAGGATATGAACCCAGGATCTGACTCCAACAACCCTAAAAGAACTTCAGAATATTACTTGGGAAGGTAAACCATATGCAAATAAATGTCAGATCACTTTTTTAACAACTGGTATTCATCATGTGTCCTCAATTGGAATGCATGGTGGGGGGTTAATTTGTAAAAGTTCCTGATCTCCTTCCTGGTTAAAAGCCACTGCTCTCAGGAGAGACAGAGTGTGAGATTTGTCAGAAACTCAATAGGGAGTTATAGCCTTATGGATTTGAATATGATCAAAGGACAATTCGGTTATAAAAATTTGGGGGTAGAGGTGATGTAAGTGTTGGCACACATCAACCACAGCTAAAGAAAGTGGGGTTCTCCTCACTAAAAACTACACCACTCTGTTTCCCATTGTCCATCTAAGACAGTACCTCTTACCGCTATCACTTTGTTTCTTCTTCTTCAAAACAGATTAGCTTTACATCCTCAAAACATATTTACAAAAAACTAATAGGAAAAATTACAATAAATAAAACATGAAAGCAAAAACAAACAAAAAGTTGAACATACCAGATAAACTTAACTATAGTCACAAATTTCCTAATTAGCGAAATGGTCTAAATACATACAGATCCCTATTCTTTTTTTCATCTACAACGATACTTTTACCTGAAATCATACCTCAATCCTTTCCAGAACTAGTTCTCAATCTTTGAAGCATATCCCACATGGCTCCTGCCTCCTCCAACTAGACATTTCCATCCTACTCCAAAACTCAGTGCTCTGCATTTGCCTCACCTCTGACTTCCTTAAGTGAGAAGAACCTTTTCTAATCTGAGCCCAAGTCTTGAGCGCTCTGACACTGGAGATTATAGGATCACCTTGTATTTCTCCCAGCCAGTGCTAGAGCTTGGCTCAGCCTTTTGTGAGACTTGGTTTCTTCACCTTGAATTTCTCCAGTCTCCAAGCAAAACTTCATCACAATGATATGTGGCACAAGGTAACAATTCTCATCATGGCTCAGTCCCAAATTTATCCTACCTCTTTTAGCCAAATTAAAACTTCCTCTTGTCAAATGTCTTGTTTGTCTCAATTAAATCAATAGATCCTCCCCATGAAAACAAATGCATGTGCACATGAATCTTTACTTGTAATTTTAATAAATTCACAGGTCCCTTGAATCCCATCCATAGATTTCTATGAACTCTAAACTAAGAATCCTTGTCTCAGAACCTCCCATCTTTCTCAGGTTCTATCTGAGGAACATGGTTCCCAGTGAATCCAGATGTGTAAACAGAGCTGACTAACACCCACAAATCCTATGTCATCTATTTATCCCCTTGACTCTTCTTTCCTGTATGAATTGATAGCAAAAGTTTAAACCTTGATAGTTGTATAGTTTTCAAAGCAATTAGCCATACAACAGTCAAAAAGTGAGAGATTGTCTAGTTTGTGCAGAAATAATGTACAGGAACAAAGACTTGCTGAAAGAATGGGAGCACTGTGTTTGCAGAACAGAAAACAACGAGCTAGACAGAAGCAGAGCTGGAAATTATAAAGACCGAGCTGGGCAAGAGGGCGGTACTGCATTGCAGGGCCATGATGTACAACATCAAGTCTAAACTTTGAAAGTCAAAGACAATGTAAGTTTTGCACTTCAATAATGTAGAAAATATTGCTTAAGGATAAACAAAACAAATAAAGTGAATTTACAAATGAGGGAAATTAGGTTAGAACTAAGGATCAATTTCCAAGGTACTTACAACATCTCTTTCTCTCAATGTGTTTAGATAAAGCATAGACATTTAGTCAAGTTTTAAACTCTCTGGATTATTTCTGTTTTTTATTCTGTACGTTTAAGAGTCTAAAGGCATGGCTACATGCTGTCCAAACCTATAGATGAAAAATGAAAAAATTAGCCCCATGGATATAATAGTACATAAACAAGAAATAAGTTAAATCTAGCAACAAGTAGACAAAACATTCTGACAACCTGGATTTTTCTTTCTTCAGATGTTACAATACACATGAAGTAATCTCCTTAGACAGGTTATGGCAAGAAGAATTTACCTTCTTTCTATATATTCCAGAGTGCATAAAGTTTAGCGCTCCTATAAGAATTCATTGTGATTGGTGATGAATGTGATTTGATTATTTAAAATTATAATACATAATATTAATGTCTCTGTGCAAAAAAAATTCTGGTCTTTACCAGAACTTCATGATGTATTCATATTATTATTTTCCAATCTTTATCATAACTTTATGATGTATTAGCATTATTATTATTATTGCCATATTAAGCACGAGGAATTTGAAACTTAGAGAATGTTAAGTAACTTGACTAAGGTTAAATAGTTAGTGAGCACCAGAGTGAATCCAGATGTGTCTAAATCAAAGCTTTCTTATTAATTCGTAAATTCTTTGAGTGTGTCTCCTTCTAAAACTATAATTCTTGATGCTTTTTATATAGTAATTTTTCAATACGCTTACTAGATGGAGAGATGGGATAGATGGATGGATAGATGGATGGATGGATGAATGGATGGAGTGGATGGAAATGTTTGATGAATTAGGACAACCAGTGAGTGATATATTTCTGCCACGATCCAGGCTCCCACACAAAAGCATTTCTAGAGACTTCTTCTGTAAACATAGGCATCCTGCTGAGGTATCTCCTCTGGTTATAAGCGTAAAAGCAGATGAGTAAGTTTCTCACCTCACTCAGATGGTCTGTCAACCACTTCCTTGATGCCTGTGTACTCAGCATGTCTGGCAGATGCTGTGTTTAGCCCACACAGGACACTGGCTCCCTGTCTCTCACTTTCAGATATGAAGCTCACCACATTTGGTCTCCATGCTTTATACAACAGATGTTGTATAAAAGTTATTAATAAAAAACCACAGAGGTTCAGCAGGATCCATACAACTGTTTTTAAAAGTGACAGATAATGGGTCAGATCTAACCTTTCAAACCATCATGAAAAAATAATAAACAGGCAGGTATTGAACATCTACCATATATGCTTTGTACAATGCTAAGAACAGCAACTTAATAAAATAGACAAAAAAATTTTATACATAAACATATAGACACATATATACACACACATTATATACATAAATTATGTAACAAATACACAGGGCTGTCCAGAAAAAAACCGAGCCATAAATGTCTCTGTTTTTCATATTACATGGCTGGATACTTTCCCGACAGTCCTTGTATACAACATATGTGTATATAAATTATGTACATATATTATATACATAAATTGTATGTATATGTATATACAGTAATATGTGTATATATACATATTAATATATTAATATATGTGTATGTAATTATGTGTATATATAAATTATATGACTATATTAAAAATATAGTGCCATCAACAAAATAAAAACAATCTTGACAAGGATGGCTCCAGCTCTTTGAGCTTTATTAGCTGGAGGCATCCTTGTCAGGATTTGACGGTGTGGAGGAAAGAAACTACTTTACTACCTACACATGTTTTTTTCCTCTTTCCTAGGAAGACATTTACTTAAAACACACATACACACTTTAGAACGTTTTCCCAGCCCCCCACCTCCTCTTCTTAGAGAACAAACCTAACTTAACCACAAGGCTGGACCCCTAGCAGCCCCACATGCACTACTTAGCCTTGCTTAACCAAAACTGATCAGTCACATGACTCAAGTTCAGCCAACCAAGCTCTTCTAAGTCCATGGCTTGGAACTGAGAAAAGCCTGTCAGTGGACTAGAGAATATGTTGATACGGCTGACCCAGAAGCACAGAGAAAAGGACAAGACATAGTTCGAGGAAGAGGGAGTTTGAGAGACCGAGAAAGCAATTGCTTGACCCCTGTCTGTTGGTCAGCATTTGTTCCAGTGCTCTCCTGAATTTCTGATGTCATTCCTACCCTTGGTTTCCTTGAACCATCTTTGTATCCTTATAATTAACTCCACTTATAATTAAGTTAGCTCAACTGAGTTTCTATTACATACAAAGAAAGAAACTGCATAATCTTCAGTTTATTAGTAATAATATAGACAATAATACAAAAACTCTTATACATCCTACAGTAATAATATGTAATTAACCAAAAATCTAACTAATGAAATATTTATCACTATATTGATTAATAGTGAATGATGTGAAATGAATTTAAAATGCATTAAGAGCAGACTAAATAAATAAATGATGGTATACACATATAATCAAATTCTAACCAAATATTTAAAAATAATATGTACATGAGGGAGTTTTCAAAATTAATTGCACTTCATCTGCAATCATCTTATAATTGGTATTAGGTTCACGAGGTTTAGCTCAATACTGGTCTAGTGCTTAAAACCCTGACTTATGCAAAGTTTTTCCGCATCACTAAAATGCATTATGACTACCATGTCCTAGTTCTTCAGATCAAACAGAAAACCAATCTGATTCATAGCCATCATATAATATTCCCCTTTGTGGTACTCATGCTTAAATTCTACTTCTTGCAACCCCTCCCCCCTTTCTTAGGAAAAAAAGAAAGAAAAGGTTACTGATCTTCCAATTCAGCCAGGAAACTAAGCACTAAACCTCTTGCCTCGATCTTCAGTGAAATATGGATATAGAAACACCTCTCCCTGTTCTTCCCTTATTTATTTTTGTGTAAATCTCCTCTGAGTGGATCACAAAATAAATATATGTTGGGTGTATCTTAGTCCAGACATAGTCATAACACTAGACAGAGATCATGGATAATAGAAAATGAAAAAGGTGATACTTCCAAATGACTGAGAAAAAGATAATTTAATCATTTTAAGACTTCAAATTTCTGAAACTTCATAAGTATCAGAAAATCAACTTCAGAACTTTGTAGTAAATTGCAAATAAGTTTTTTAAATATTTTCAGTATCGATATTTTCAGTTTGTCATAATGAAAAGAACATAGACTTGAGAAACAGACATAATGTGAATGATCTCAGGGCTACCACCTGCTGACTAGATGACCTTGGATGAGTTACTGAAATCCACCAAAACTTAGGGGTTTTTTTCTGTAAATTTAGGTAATAGTGTCCTAAGAATTGTTGTAGAGATTAAATGAATGGGTAAATACCAAAAAAGTCTTGCTCTGTGACATCACAAAATTTATATCATCCACACGTATTTGACACCTACCAGATGACAGACCACTGTTTTTCAAATCTTCATAGGCCTTTCTGTTGTAAATGTTTTTGTTGATGTCTTTAATAGCTATTGCCCTTGTAATAACATTACCTAGAATTGTTAACAAGCTTCATAGATCTGTCAATTTATCTGCAGCATTATTTTTATCATCTTTGATTATCATGTATCTGTGAATAGATTCCATTATATTCATGTTCTTGTGGACAAGATAGCATATTTTCCTTAATAAAGCTGTTGACATTGACATAATTTCTACTTATTCTTACCAAGCAAAAATTGGTAGGAAAGTATTTTGAACAAAAATATTCACTCCATTGCACCATGGGAAAATACAAACCAGAAAATTGCAACTCAGCAATGCCTGAACAAATACATCTTTTCATTTAATAACTTATCTGCTATCAAATTAAAATATTGAATGTGCTCCATTACAATTAAACTTTTCATATTACTATAATTACAGAGCAAGCTTTGTTCTCCTAACCTGTCCTGTTGGGCCTTGTCACTAAGTTTTGTTGTTGCTGTTGTTGTTTTTAACTCCTAAGCTAGAGTTAATTCCTTCTGAGTCAAGCCATCATTAAAAACAATTGTAACTTTCCAGTGTTATGAATTCATAAAGGTCACTTATACAACCAAGCAAACAAGCATGTATAACCCTGTAGGTCTTTCTCTTTCTTTGATTTTACCTTGACAACACTGCCCTTCAGCCAAATTCAGTCTCTTTGCAAATATAGAACTCTACAATAATTCTACTGAGCATCCAGATGTTAGGATTGCTACTGCTACATTGAGATGAAATAGAGAAGTCAGACAGATAATGAAAACTGGAATGCAATCAAAATACTTAACAATAGGCAGCTGGTTAAATGGTTGGCTGCTCATCTATTTCTCAAGATATTAAATAACCAAGCTGTTTCACACATATACACAAACAACAACAAAAAGCTTTAAAAGGGGCAAAATGTTTAGAATATATTGTAAGATGAGAAAACCGGCTATAAAACAGTATTATAATGTGGTCCAATTTTATAAATTAAAATACTCATAGTTTTTTAATGTATTTTTTAAAACTAGGGTAATACATTTAAAATGATGACAATTTTGTAAAATAAGAGTAGTATATTCCAAAAACTTATTCCTAAAACCTAGCATTGTGGATTAATTTTGCTTTCTTCCTTTTGCTTTTCTCTGCTGGTGCCCCTCATTATAATAAGCATACATAACTTCCATGGTCAGAAGGAAAACTCCCTTTGTGTCTGTGTATATGTCGATAGATAGATAGATAGATAGATACAGAGATAGGTACAGAGATAGAAATAAAAAATGTATACATACACATACCCTGGATGGAAGTTCTGAGTTAAGTTCTATATAATATACAATAAACCTTGAAATTCAAAAAAAAAAAAAAACCTTGAAATTTCTTTACTGTCAGTACAATGATATATAAACTGGAAGGACAAATTAATAATTTGTGGCTGATCAGAAGGGCTGTCTACTATTCAGGGCACTGGTTTCCAGGTTATCACAGAAGTACTGAAGAAGCCTAATTCGTTATGAGAATAGGACTAAAGGGCCTGGATTACCCTGAACATCAGCTCCTTTGAAGTAGGTCTTTGTTTGCTTGTCCCCTATTGTATCCTCAGAGCTTAGCACAGTGCCTGGCACAAAATAGGTGCTCAAGAAACTTTTGTTGAATGAATGGCTATTTCATTCAGGCCATGTGGGAACCTGAATAAATCTTTATACTTCTTCACATAATAGGGATACAAAGAACAGATAGCTAGTATCTCTCAGATCCAATGTTTCTTCTCAAAAAAGTTTGACAGACTCTGACAGATTCTCATGCCCTGACAGTCCTATAAAAGTTAATATTTTATCAACATTTATTGAGCATGTAACACATGCTAAACCACATATATTATTTAATTTAATCCTCACAACTATCTATGAATCATGTTCTATTGTTATCTGAATTTTGTAGATAATGAAAACTGAGATGTAGGTGATACAGTTTTTCCAAGGGCACACAGCTAGTAAAGTGAAGCTGAGATCTGATTATGGGAAAGTCTGATGCCAAAGATTTGTCCTTAACCAATATACCACACAGGAATCCTTTGTAAGTCCCAAACAAAAATTTTATTTCAAAACATGATAGGAAAAACTCCCTCTCCTTTAAGGAATTCACTAGCTTCTTCCTTTATGATAATGAGAACGACGCAACAGAGCATATATACCTTTCTTTCTCTTTTGGCCACCTATAAACGCAGAGAAAAATGTCAACCTCAATTAGAGTAATTATATTGATCTTTATGGACTGTGACTTTAGGTTATCTTTCCCCAGATCTTAACTTTTGACTCTATGTTCCCTGGCCCTGATTCATATTTTTACATTTACTTTATTTATTACTTGAATTTTTTGTTGTAAATCATCTCAAATTTTAATATTAAATCTTTATTTTGGAATAAAGGAATACAGCATCATTATGTATTCATTTCACTGTATTTCCAATGTGTGGAGCAACCTCCTCACCAAAGCATCCTTTATATTGTCTGAAGAAGAAAACCCAATTAGCAGTTTCTTTCAGGTTCACATGTTATATTTTTCCCTTTAAATACATCTGTAACAGTCTCTAGATTATATTAACTTCAAAATAGCCAAAAAGAAAGTAAAGCTTATAACTTGATAGACCAACCTCAGTGTGTGGTTTGGTTTGCTTGTTTCAGACCTTCCTTTTCAGTGACATCCATTTATCAGACTTGAAACGTCAGTCATTTACTGACCTTAATTCTCAGGGTATCAGGTGAAGTCAGCATTACCGAAGGGAAGGGCACCCATAAAGCAAATTTGCATGTGTCTGTTAATGTGTAGGTATAGAATTGTACCTTTATTTGTTTGAAAACAAATGGAAAGTTTTCTGACCCACTTTAAATCAGTGTTTCAGTAAAACGCTAGTGAGAAACCGAGCTAAGGAAGAGGCTTGGTTTCCATGAGGTTAGTAGTTATTACTCAAAGGAGAAATTGACATGCTTCTATGATGTGTATGATGGTAGATTTTAATGTAGGGATTGGGGAAACACTGATGAATTGTGGTTGTTTTAAGATGATGTGAAGAGTGATGTGTCTTCCTTCTTGCATGGCTTGATCTTCTACACAAATTCCAGGCATTATCTCAGTGCTTTGGGGCTGGGAAAGATGTGTATGTAAAAGCAAGCCTCATTTACCCAAATGATAAAGACATTACACACTATTTGGAAGTCACCAGAAACAAAATGCCTTTCAATCAAATACCTCATATGAATAATGCAATGCCTGCTCAATGTCCTTTTGACCATAGAAATTAGGTATGTTTTCTAAAGATGTCCCAACAATTTTGTGATCTGATTCTATCAGATAAAAATAGTCTAGTCTGAAATAGGTAGGAGCAACATTAAAAACCAGTAGTAAAAGATTAGTTACTCCAAGTATCTGTTCATAGAGGGCCTTCATCAGGGAAGAACAACCCATCAAGAGTTAGAATGAACAAATGTTACAAAGAATTCTTCTGCCTCTCATCTCTCAGCCCTCGCCAGCCCATTAACAATGACACCTTTCAAATGTCTTCATTGTTAATCATTCGTTCAATTCATCATGTCATATGAGGCGAAATTCTCCACCAGGGATTCCGAGGAAGCCTGTATGTACTTAACCCTGGATTATTCCCACCTAACAATTCATCGTTCCCTCAGAATGTCCCTCAGAAACACCTAACAGTATTCAGTGAATACCTAACAGCGTTCTAACACTGAAGAGAAACAATGATACTAACAGGCTAATGTTAAGATTGATATTTTCTATTGACTAGACCGTGTTAATTTCATATATGTTAAGTCCTGGCTCTCATAATACAACAACTTTAACCTCCGGGCTAAGCCTTTGGCACATAACACAATTAATACTTGGAAGTTGGGGATAGATGATCTAGATCATGATAAATTAGATGTAAATCTGGATCTCAGTTAAATTCTAACTTTATCATTTCCCCAAGGCCTTCCAGATGAGCCTATATTGCAAAAATTCTCCTCTCTTAATATCATGTCTTCCTTTTAAGTGCCTGACTTGGCTTCTTATATGCTGGCCTATTTTCAGAATGTCAGCACCCAGAGTTAAAACCCAAGAGGATCCTCTGATACTCATTACTCTCTATATCTTAAATCAAAATCAAGAGAAAAGGAGTCTTACTGGTTTTGCACACTATTAAACAAAACGGTCCCCACTTCTTTGAATATCCATTGTCTTTAAATTATAATACATAGTCATCACTAATGATGGCATGGTGCCTCCACATATACTAAGACAGTTGTTGTTTTTTTTTTTAAGTTTGCAGAATAGAAATAAAAAGATAATAGTATCTCAATGGTAACCTCACCACCAAAGTAGGAAAAAATTTTAATTTGTTTATTTAATTTAATTTAATTTTTTAACAGCAGTCTTAATTTTCAACCACATCAGACAAACGATTTCACAATACTCTCTCCTGGAAGAAATTTTTCTTCTATCTCTTATATTATTCTCTATTGCAAGAAGAAAGGAATACTGTTTGGTGACCTAATAATGTCAAGGGACTTGAAAATCCTTTTCCTAAATCAAGAAACCCACACACATTTTATGAGTATCACTCCTTGAAATGCATGTTTAGCTCCCAGGAGTGTTTCCCCGTTTCCACTCCTCACCGTCTCTCCTCCTTACATAGCTCCCAACTCCCAATTTATAGTTTCCCATTACTTGTGGATATCTGTTTTCTAAATCTTCAAAGAAGGAAGATTGACAAACCTGAGGAAAACCACAAAGCAAAATAATCATCCCAATTTACTATATCTATTTGTTCTTTCTCTTAAAAATTTATAGATAATCAAAGATTACCTGGCGCAAAAACCCATTTCATCTAGAGAGAAACTGAGCCTCCAAGACATGAAGTCCCCAAAGGCATGGGGTATTCATGGCAGGGCCACAGTGAAAACAAAGTGCCCCCTCATCCAGAGTTGTAGGCTCCCTAATTCTCGGACTGGCATTCCTCCTATCTCAGCAGATTGGGACCCATACCTGAGCCAGCTGCCTCTGTGGGCAGACACAGAAGAAGAGCCCTTCCTTCCCCGCTCTGCACACCCTCTTTATGTTTCCCACTGTTTCTCCAGGAGACACAGGCTTCCAGTTCAAACATGCACTGAGAAAACCCATCCTACCCAAGACTCAGCACAATCAGCTTCAACCACCCCTTCAAAATACTTATTTTTACACTTTTGTGAAAACTTGTTTCCCATTCTTATTTTAAATCAAAGGTTAATATTTAGAGGAATGCCACACAGGCTGGAGTTCAGTGGCACAGGAGGCGTACGGAGACCAGCTAGAATCAGATTTTTCCCCCTTGAACACTAACCAAAAGGATTGCCTGCAAACACATTCTTCTCCACCTCATCTTTGACAGAACGTAACAATCAAGGAACCCTTTTCTCCACTCCAGGTGGTCCAAAAATAGAGTGCAACATAGTCACACTGTTTTTTCAAAAGTATTGGAAATAAGAGTCAAGGCATTGGACAGCTCAATATAGTCATTGGAATGCAATTGGGACCCAACACGAATATTCAAGATTCTAAACTACCCAAATAACCTTACTCATACTGTCAATCAGTGAAAAATTTGAGCAGTTATTATTTACCAGAAACAGTGTTAGGTGACAGAGACCAGTAAGATGGCGACAGGTAGCTCACAGTCTAGCAGAAAACTCAGATATGTAAACAAATGACATGCAATACCCTAGAAATATGCACGAACAGCTGTGTATCAAAGAGAACTAAACAACACAAAAGAAATGTATGAATACCCATGTTGTATAAAACTCAACAGTAGGCACCATGGGAGTTACCAAGAGGAATACTATACCAGCTTTGAAGAATTACAGTAAAATCTAAAAATGGAAATAGATATATGTCTTAAACATACTTTTTCCTTCTAAATAAAACACAGTACAAAATGAAACAAAAGTTACTAAAGAGGTAGGTATAAGCCCTTCATTTCTACTAAGTAATCAGGTGAGATTTCTAGACCTAGAAGACACATACAAACAGGATCTGGAAGGCAAGTAGCATTTTGACAAAATGAGAATAGGGAAGGGCATTGTAGAATAGACATTAGAAAGAACGATCAAAACCTGGGAGCGCAGGTCGTGGAGAACAGGGCAGGTGAGGGTGGAAAAGTTGCAGATCTCACATAGTAACATAAATACTAATTCAGATACTCAAGGGTTTGCCTTTTGTTCTGTATGTAAGCTAGTAGGACAGGGAAAGTCACATTCAGAGCCGAGCTTTGAGAATCATTATCACAGGAATGTAGAAGATAGGTGGAAGGAAGGCAGTCACTGCGAAGAGCAAAGGTGGCTATTAAAACAGTCCAACTGGGTGATAGCGTAAGTTAGAGTAATGGCAGTAGGTCTGGGAGTAGACAATGGATGTGAGAGACACAGCAGCTTCTGAGATTGCTACCTGATCACATGTGGAGGAGGGACAGGAGAATTCACAGTGACTCCATGTCTTCAAGGATAGGTGGTGATGGCAAGACCTGAACTATGGTAATCAGGAAAAAGATAAATCTGACTTTCTCTCGTATCTGCATCTGCTTTGTCTATCAAGCTCATCTACCACAACTCCTGAGATTCAGCTGCTCATGGTCAGTCAGGATCTATCTAGCCAGGAAAACAGAAGTCACTTCAGGCATTTGCAACAGAGGAAATTCAATATGAGGAACTGGTTACCATGGTGATTGAGATTGGCATCAGCAAGAGCCTACTGTCATCTCACGTTGGCAGGGTCAAAGAGAGCAAGCAGTGTTCTAGGAAACAGATCAAGGTGTCTCTTATCCCCGCTCCTCTTCCTTCTCCCCATGCCTACTCTTCTGGCCTCAGTTCCCTCTGGATAAATCCCGCTAGAAGCCAACTGACCAGGGAGTCTGAGAAAGCAGCTTGAAGAGTCACTTCTCTGAGACACAGAGTAGATCAGAGCATGAAGAAATGGATGTCAGGACAAACTTCTTGCACACGAGACTGGTTGGGTTAGAACTGCTGGTCAGCCTCCCTGTATTACCGCGTATAATATGAGATATGAGCTGAGAGGACCTGCGAGCCATTGTTCACCTCCCTGGGGAGGAGTAGCATGAGGGTGACACGTAGCCAGCCACATCTGTAACCACTGACCCCTTATCTCTATCAGCCTTGGGCTGATCCCCAGTGCTCTCAGTTATTCTTAAGAACCTGCAATCAAAGTCCATCTCACTTGAACAGTGGAGAGAAAAAGGAGAGAACCATTTCTTTTTCCTTCTTATTCCCCCTCGCTCCCCTCCCTGCTTGCTCTTATCATTCTCGACTCTTCATTGCCCTCCTTTTCTCTACCATCACCTTTCTTCAATCTCCATCTCCATTTTCAATTCCTACCATTGTCTGTCTTCATCTCCTCGCTCCTTTATCTCCAACTCATTCCTCCTATAGAATTGCATGTGTTAACAAGTTGCTTGGTTAGACATGTCTTTAAGAGTAAATCTCATGTCTCCTGAACCTAGTTATTACTTCCTTAGCAGAGTAGACATTCAACAACACAGGTGTTAATTCAATAAAACAATATATCCTGTCATCATTTTATTATTTATTCCTCTTTTATTCATTTATATGGTGAGATTTTGAGAAGTTTCTGAAATGGTCTCCCCAACATCCAGCTAGGAAATGAATTATCAAATGGGAAATCAAGGTGCATAGCAGCAGAAGACGTGAATGTATGTCAAATTTTATTTTCCGATGAGCTATTAAAATAGAGCATAGCTCTTATGGCAACTTCATATATCCCCATAATTATATGATATCAGCTCATAAGTAAAGCATCTTTGCTCAGCTTCCACCAAGTAACATTTCCTAGAGGTCACAGTCTCTAGAAACATGAATTTCTGCCCTTCCCAGTTTCCTTCATACCAAGCAGATATTACCCGTAAGAAAGGGGAGGTTCTTTTCTGACCTCATTTGGGGATGGAACTTTTAACCAAAATGGTGTCACCCCTGAACCCACTCCAACACGCCAACGTAAGCGACCACAGAAGGAGCAAAGTCCTATAAAAAGAGAGAAGCACTACACTCTAACCATCTCACAGCACGCACAAGCTCACCCATCTCCAGTTAATCAAGAGAAACTACAATGGCTCCTGTGGGAACTTCATCCGTGGTGAGTCCTTCACTTATGTGCAATGATTTTATTGATTGGGACCAGTTAATAATTTTGGGCTGCAGGCATGAAATTCTGGATTCCAACTATGGAGATCCAAGAATACTAACTATGTAGAATAGGAAATGAAAGTTTTGGTGTATGCTTGTCATGGTATAGCATTTTCAAGAACTGATACACATCAGTTTGAAAGATGAGATTAAAACTGAAAGATAGCTATATCGGGGCTAAACCACACAAAAAGGATCACATAATGCTGTGCAGTAAGAAAGAATGTTTATCTATTTTTCTTTAATAGTAAATCTCATGTCTCTTGAACCTAGTTATTACTTCCTTAGTGATGTAATATAATTTTTCCACAGTACTTGTATTTAATCCCAAATACGATGGGTCACTTTCCTTGAGGATTTAATAAGTTGTGGCAATGACTTTTCTTTCCTTTAGGTTATTATTGTACCATAGTCTTGGTACAGCAAACCCATTTAATCAGGTACATATACAACTGTGGTTTAGAGTAAATGGTCTTTACATTTTTAAAATATATTTTTGAAATGTAATTTGATTATAGGATCAATACATGAAAACTTAGAAAACTTAGAAAATATACTGTATTTAAGAAAACAAGGGGATCCAGTTTTCAGTTGGATGTTTGCCAGTGGTACCCACAACATTTCTAACACAAATGCAGTAGCTGCTCAGTTAACGAGGATCCATGGGATTTGGTAAATGGTGGGTAAATGCACATAGACACTCCATGAACCAGAACTCAATTAACCGGCACTCTCTAGCCACCAGGAAAATCTCAAGCCAGTTGAGAGTGCCAGTTGCTTGAGTTCCGGTTAACAGAGTCTACTGTGCTGATACTACAGGGATTTTCTATGGCCCTTTCATCCGAAGTGCACATTTGACTTCACATAGTGTTTCACAGAATGCTAGCACAGAGAAAAATGGTTCAGGAAGACAGTCCCCCATGCCACTCCTGCCCAGAAAATCAAGGTCAATGTTATCGCAATGACCTGGCGATTATACATGTATTGACAGGATGATGACCTACCATTTTTACTAAAATTACCGCCAATCACTGAATGATGTGCCTTTCCTAAATGAAAAGAATGTTCAAGACTAGTTAAAAGCTTCATGATCTTAACATTATTTTGGTCACCTAACCAATTTTTTCATTTAACTAATCTGAAAATTTAGACAAGATTGTCCTAGAGCATAGTATGTTCTTTATTATTAGAAATACAATCATCAAAATCTGTTAACAAAACCACATATTAATCCAATCTCTCACCTCTGTCTCCTTTCCCATTCTGTTCCAGTCACTGCTGCTGCTGTTGCTGAGTCTCGTGGTGACAGTGAAGGCAAAATTAATAATCCCACAAAATCCAGGATGCCCAAATAGTGAAGACAAGAACTTCCCTCAGAGTGTGAAGGTCAACCTGAACATCCTCAACCGAAAGACGAGCACCAGAAGGCCCTTAGATTACTACAATCGGTCCACCTCACCTTGGAATCTCCAGTAAGTGAGGGCCCCAGATAAAATCTCTATGTTCTTCTACCTTTTGAGCCTCAGATTGCCAGTTAAACCACCTCAAGGATAATTTTACTCTCTCAGAATCATCAGTCAAACCCGGAAGGGCCATATGCAAAACAATGACACTCAAACTTTCATTCTACAGACTTATTTGATAGAGCACAGGACCAATACCTACCCTACTAGATGTCACTGTCACTGACAACAAAAACCTACCCAAATTAAGGGTTGTCATCATTCAATAGTGATGATACCCCAAGTCTATTATTTGTTTATTTTAAAAAATAGACATTTATCATAGAGGATTAATTTACTTTCTTTACTAGAGCTACCATTGAGAAGATTTCTTGAAAATAACTAATAATAACTGGGATTTTTTTTGTCTTATTAGTATTGGGAAAATGTAGTTTGAATCCAAGGGGAGAAAGTATCATGTTGGGTATTTCCACCTCTTTTTAAGTTCGGTAGTCTTGATTGACATCCCCAACAGAACTTTTTTTGCTGTGTCCTTGGTACATCTGGTATTTAGACCCCATGAAGAATTAAATACAAAATCCATTCTGATAATTTGATCATATGCAAATAAACCTCAGTTACGTGGTGTCTACAGATTCACCTGACTGTAGTGTTTCTTCTCTTCCCATTACTAAGAATAGTTTGAATAAATGAACTCAAGCTCAAAGCAAATGGGTCCCTCAGCTGTAAAAGAGAGGAAAGACGAGGTCATAGAGAGGCTTAAGCTTTTGTTTGCAGCCCTCACGTCAGCTCCGGGCTCCTTCCAGGAGTGTGCTGTCAGACAAAATGTTGATGTCATCCATGTTTCAAAGACAGACTTCATTAAGTGACATGAACAGCTCTCTTATTCCTGGATGATTCCCTCGGTCTTTTTCCGTCTATCAAATATAGCCTCTGAAAATTATCTTTTGTGTCAAACTTAAATCCCTCTGTAGTCCCAATCTATCTTATTGTGTTCATTCTTCAAAGAAAATTGGGGAAAACTGATCATTGTCTTTTTTCTGTAATATTTTCTGTGCTTAAAAATCCAAGTTTTCCTGAGACTCCTTTTTTTTTCTTAAGACTAACAACACCTAGAGAACTTGCAATGCCTATCATTGTCACCCTGTGAATTTGTCTCCCTTCAGTTATTCCCATTTGATTTCCCTCCTGCTTTACCAGGAACTGACTTTCTTCCTGGCTTTTGTCTCCCTTGTAGCCGCAATGAGGACCCTGACAGATATCCTTCCGTGATCTGGGAGGCGGAGTGTCGTGATGCGTTCTGTGTCAATGCCCAAGGGCAGGTAGACCACCACCTGAACTCCGTACCCATCCAGCAGGAGATCCTGGTCCTGCGAAGGGAGCCTCGACACTGCCCCCACTCCTTCCGGCTGGAGAAGATGCCAGTGAAAGTGGGCTGCACCTGTGTCATCCCCCTGGTCCTCCATGGGCCTTAAGAGTCTCTGCTCTGAGCCCAGCCCCCTAAATCAGTTAGGCTTTCTGGAGAGTAGACCCTGCCCCATTTCTAACTAAACTCACAAGGGTTCTTTAACAAGTTGTCAATTGAAGTTTCAAAGAGATTGAATCGGAATCATCTTTCCCTCCCTCTCCCCAAGAAGGAAAGTTTAGGCTGAGTACCAATTTGTTTCTTATTTTTAAGGGCTTTAAGTTATTTATGTATTTATAAGGCCCTGAGGTAACTTTGGGGCATAAGATTTTATCTTATTGAGTTACATGCCTTATTTTGTATATTTTTAAGAAGAAAGGATTCCAAACTTAGGATTTTAATTATTTAAAAGGTAAAACCTATATTTATATGAGTTATTTATAAACTTATTTATATTTCTTAAGTCTGTAAAGAAAGGTAAAATGGTATGATATCTGTTCTGCTTAAGGAAATCCTAGATAGGATTAAATGGTAATTGATAATTTCTGAGTTTGTACTACATAGGGATACAAGATTTTCTCCTATTTGTCTCTTAGTAGTGCACGACATGGCTTTAAAAAAAGATTATACTTAATTTCGTATTTATTAACTTAATTTAGTAAATTGTTGAGGTTTCACAAGAGAGACACCAAGTCTAGCTCTCTGCTCTGTTAAACCCTTGTAATAAAAACAATCTGCAATAATAAAGTTTGAGAAGAATATTTATTTTCTTAATTTTTTCATTAAAAGTAGCTCTTCCCTGTTTGGAAGAGTATACAAATTCTCTTATAGAGCAAAACAAAGCATGCCTCTGTAACACCTTCTACTGACCCATGTCCAAGTTCTCAATTTTACATGCTTTCAAGACAGGAGAGGACCAAAGCTCTCCTACTATTAGCCAATGCTCTAGATAGCAGCATCCCAACATGAATTAAGCAAATAACAACAGTGGCCCTGGGAAAATGACATGGCATTATTAAAGATCAGACAGGGAAAAGAAAAGACCCTCCTAAAACTATGACCTGAGGTTTGACAGTGAGGAAGCGCTCAGGGAGAAGACAAGTCTTCAGACTAGAATACCATTTCTCTCCCCCAACTCCAGCTTCTGTGGAAAATTAATGCCAACCAGAGATCCAGAAAGGATCCTCAGGCCACACTCCTAGTATTATCCCTCTTTCTCTCGGCCTCTGATGCAATCACCCCAGAACACAGGAAAGACCACTGGGGCAAAACAAACTTGAAGTATGAGAAAAGTTAAGCCCAAGTAAAATAAAAACTGAATCACATTCAATTCCAGAGTAGTTTCAAGTTTCAGGTCAAACATTTTCCACGCCATGGTGTCTGGCTGTCTTGCCCTACTTCGGGACGCCCTGAAAATTCTCAGGCTGGTTCCACGGGCTCCCTGCTTCTTGAAAAAGCCTTTTCTGCACTTCATTCTCCCACATGCACCAGCCCCACCCAGAGACCCATGGCCTTTCTCTGCTTCTTCTCCAATTCCACAACCAAAAGTCGACTGCTCCAATGTCATTTGTGTGCTGACATCTTGACTCTCGTGGCCATCTCCTGTCATCATCTTTATACAAGAGATCCACAGTCAGCTGCCACTAATGGTTCCTCACGGTCTGTATGCTTTAAAACTTCTCATTGAAATCCTGCTCCTCGTTTCCCAGTTTTCCCTCAATGGTGGGGGTAAAAATAAAAATTTGGTTTTGGTTTGGGAGGAAGGACAAGAAAATGGTATAAATATTCACAGTCCTGAACCGTGGTTTCCCACTAGACTGTATTTCTGGAATTTAGTAGGTGGGAAGAGGCCATTACCTTCCATGTCTTCCCCTCCCCAATAAGCACTGCTTGTAGTCTTAGCACCATTATCCACTCAGTCATCTATGCTAGAAATCTGTGAGGCATCCCTGACGCTTGGTTCTTTCTCTTCCTCACTCCTAACACCCACACATCACCAAACTCGCTATTTTACTTCCTGAAAGTTCTCAAATTAACCCCCTCCATGCCCAGGTTCAGGATTTCATCTTTCTCATTTCTCTCCTCAGTTATTGCAATGGCTTCCCACTTATCCTTGCTGCTGGTGCCCCGTGCTCAATACACCCTCCAACCTCTGTGGCACAACAAAACGCATCCTACGTAATCTGGCCCCATTCCTGCACCAGCTCTATCTCATGCCACGTCCTCCTGACATTTTACCCTACAGTCACAGTGAAGTTCTTCTTGGGACCACCATGCTGTTCTTGACCTCAGTGCCTATGCCATGGGGTCCCCTCTACCTTGAATGCCTTTACCACCTCTCCTCTCCTGTTCCTCTATTCATACCCTGTCTGAATGCTTGTCTCCCCCAGAATTCATATATGGAAATCTAATCCCCAAAGTGCTGAGATTAAGAGGTGGGGTCATTGAGAGGTGATTAGTACCCTTATTAAAGAGACCCCAGAGAGCACCCTCACCCCTTCTGCCAGGGGAGAGTACAACAGAAAGTCTTTGATCTGGAGGAAAGCCCTCATTCAATCACGTTGGCAACTTCATCTCAGACTTCCAAGCCTCCAGAACTGTGAGGAAGAAATTGCTGTTGTTTCTCAGTTACCCAGTATGAAGAATTTTGTTTCAGCAACCTGAACAAACAGGAACCTGCCATCCCCTACTCTGTCCTACCCCCACGGCTTTGCTCACGCTTTACGACTCTTCTTCTACAGCAGGGCTGGGCGAGACGTTGGTCGCAGTCCACCCATGGACCATTAAGCAATTTTGGGGTGACTGCCTGAATTAAGAAAAAAGTGCCATAGCAGATGCCACATAATGCCAGGGCCTAGCAACTAGACAACTAAACATGAAAGAAACACATTTTTGCAGCTTTTTACAATCAAGGCAACTGAATGAGCAAGTGAAAACAAAAGCTAGTGGACAGCAATACTTGGAGAAAATCAGAAGTAGCCCTTGCCCTGAAAACGTCTGCCCAGTCCTGTTCTAAAGAGTCTTCTCAGACCCTAAAGGGTCTTCTAAAGATTACTAATCACTCCAGTAATCTTAGATTAGGGCCCTCTCTTCTGGGCTCCAAGAGAACTGTGGGTATCATTTATCACTACTCTTGATACTATATTGGCATTATCTATTTAACCGGTTTGTGGTCCCTTGAGAGAGAGAGAGACACCATCAGCACCTGACCTGGCAGGTTGCAGTCAATATTGATGTAAACTTTGAACCAATAATCCATTGATACTTCAAAGTCAACAGAGATGAAACTAAACTCATCAGCTCCACTATCAAACTAGTTTCTCCTACTACATTTTTAAATGTATTCAAATGACATCACCTACACATTTGAGAAACCTGGATTTCTCTCTGTCACTCATTGCCCTCATCTCCTCAGTGACAGAGATCCCTCATGAGTTCTTTTGGGTTTTTCTCTCCTCCCTAATTCCAAAGTTACAGTTAAAGTTGAATTTTACATGTATTCTATATCTAAAACTGATGAAATATTGTATGTCAACAGGAATTTTAAAAACTTTTAAAGATTAAAAATAAATAAATAAAAATGCATTTTAATATGAGACTACCTGGTCTCTATACTTTGCTTCATACAGTTTATAATTCAATGCCTCTCAAACTTCTGAGGGAGCTTAGTCAGAGTAGGTAATAAGGAGCTGTTGCAACAAAGACCAAATAAAAATACATTTCTTGCTCATGTTATTGTCCATCAGGAAACCTCAGGAAGTTCTGTTCCAAACATTAAGGGACCCAAGCTGAAAGAGGTTCCAGGTCTGCCTTCCTATAGCAGCACCATCCAGAATTTCATTCCCTAATACAGTAGCCACTAACCACATGTGGCTACTGAGCATTTGAAATGGGGCCAGTCCCAATTGAGTTGTGTTATAAGTGTAAAATACATAGTGATTTCAAAGGTTTTATTGTTGTTGTTATTTTTAAAAATAGTTCTTTGCAAGAGCCCAATTGTTAGTCGTGAGGGTCATAACTTTAATCTGTGGGTCATATGCAGAGGATGCTACCACTACACTTAGAATGTATTTTAGTTACAAAGCATGAGCAGTCTTCTTAGAGACAGAAAGGATATACTAGGGAGACTGTGGAAAACTATCCTGAATATTTTTAGGGAGCTGGAGCAATGAAACACTGAGATGCTTGTTTTTTATTCTGGCTCCTTAGTTTTGGGGATTCAGATATTTTCCTCCTTTTTAAAAAAAGTGACATGTAATTGACACAGCACATTGTATTTGTTTTAGGTATATAACACAACGATTTGATACCTGCATATATCATGAAATGATTACCAGAATAAGTTTAGTTAACACTCATTATCACACATAGCTACAACTTTTTTTTCAAGTGATGAGAACTTTTGAGATCTGCTCTCTTAGCAATATTCAAATATACAATACTGTATTATTAATTATAGTAACCATAGTGTGCATTACATCCCCAGGACTTATATATCTTACATCTGGAAATTTGTACTTTTGACCACCTTCACTTATTTCAATATTTTTTTAAATGTTAAGTATCTTGCTAACTTTTATGTTTATAAATGTTGAAATGATAATGTTTTGGATGTTTTGTATAAAATATATTATTAGAATATAAATGATTAGAAATTCACCTATTTCTTTTTATATTTTTTGATATGGCTGCTAGAAACTTTAAATTAAAACTGTGGCCAGCATTATATTTCTGTTGGAAATACGAGGTCAGACCATTAATTTCATGAACTCATCCTAGAAAAAGTGCTACACACCTCATTGCTGAGTTACTATGGTCACCTTCGAAGTACTCCCCTCGGGAAGCTATGCACCAATGCCAGTGCCTAGTCCACCCTTCAAAGCAGTTTTGGAACTCTTTTGGGGATGACAACAGCTCTGATGGCCATTTCAGAAAAAGAGTTCCAAAACTATTTTAAAGGGTGGACTAGGCACTGGCACTGGTGCATAGCTTCCCAGAAGTATTTCGAAGGTGACCTCAGTGATATTTAACAATGAGATATGTAGCCCTTTTTCTAGGATGAGTTCACAAAATTAATTGTCCAGCCTCATATGTAGCCAGGGAAAGAAAAGAGGAGGCTGAAAACTATATGAACAGCTATTAAGGGTCAATCTCATCGGCCAGAACTCAGTAACACAGACCCAAATTAACACCAATGAGGACAGGGAAATGTAGTCTGTCTGTATATCCAAAAAAAAAAGAAAGAAAGAAAGAAAGAAAGAAAAAGAAAGAAAGGAAAAGGAAATGAGATTTGGTGAGCATATAGCATCACCTCTCTGCCCCAGGACGTACGAATTAAAGCTCACGCATACAAACTCCACAGTTACACAATTCCAAATAATTGAGCAGTTAGATGGCCCCTTTCTAGTGTAAGAAAGCCCAGCCTGCACTTGAGAATAATATTATTATAAAAATAACTTTGAGTCTACTCTAATTAAAAATACATATATTCTTTAAAAATATTGGCATTTTAACTCACTGTGAAACAAGGAATTTCCTTGTGACATACTTCAATCAACTAGAGCACACTGTGCTTCATACCTGCTCAGGCAAGTCTTCTTCCAAATGATATATCTGTGAAATATTGTTGAGTTGTGCACCTAGGAGTTGCATATTTCTCTATATATAAGGCTGCAATACAAATGTTGCTTAAGAAGAAAGAACAACGTTTAGCACATGTAGGTTCTCAATCAATATTTGTTAAATAAAACAATGACTCACCTAAAATTTCTCTATTCAATAACATTCTGTGAAGTCAACTGGATGACTTTATCAAGCAGGTGAAAACAGAGACAAATGCTCCGTGAGCACCCATCTTCATAAAATCAATATTCAGAGGCATACTTTAGCTGACTGAGAGATGAATCAAAGCTGAGAATTCAGGAACGGGCACCTCATTTTTTATATTCCTTATGAGCTGGACTCTCTGTGAGCAGTGAAACTAGATATACATTGAATTATGTCTAAATAATGCTTATAAATGCCTTTTAAATAAATTCAATAGCCAAAAGAATTTGCTTAAAAAGGATTAGTTAACACCATCCATCACCTCACATAGTTACAGTTGTGTGTGTGTGTGTGTGTGTGTACATGGTACGTGTTTGATGAGAACTTTTAAAATCTACTCTCTTAGAAACTTCAAATATACAATACAAGTATTGTTAACTATAATCACCATGCTGTATGTAATTTATTTCTATGTCTACTGCAATACCAATCAAATCCTGATAAGTTTTTTTATGGTAACAAATTTCTAGAACTCTTTGAGGATATACAAATCATTGAAGATTTGTCCTGTCAGAGAGTGAAACTTAGTTATATGTTGGCATTTTTTTAAATGTGGTATAAGAATAGAGAAAGCAATGAACAAATTAAATAACTTAGAACTGTATCATGGTTTATATAATGAACCTAAAATATGGCAAAAGTAAGTTGTCATCATAAATTAGTAATATGGGAGAATACTTAGTGAATAGGTTTGGGTTCATTTATTGATTAACTACTTAGAAGAGAAATGAATAAGATATAGCTTTCCCTTATATCACAAATCATATCACACAAAGAACTCCTTATATAATACAAAGAACTCTAGATAGATTGCAGAGTAAAATATAAAAAATCATAACCATGAATTATGAAAACTGAAAAACATAATCTCTCTGCCCAGTGAGATAACAATTTTTATTTTCATTACATTTCACTATAAAGTCAATTTTCTACAGTGAGTGCATCACTTGAAAAACAAACAATAAGCATTTTAAATTTTCTATGTACTGAAAAATTAAAATACAATTGAATATTGAATGTTTACCAAATATCTGTATGGCAAAAGAGCCCATAAACTTCACAGAAATGAAGAGACTTTCAAGTTAAGGGGATGGATTAAACATCTAATTTCCCTTTATCTTGAAACTGCACTGAAATGACAATAAAGAGATGATAAAAATAAATGAATAAACCCAAAAGACAAAAGCAACACAATTTTACAAATGGAAAGCAGAGGATAAGTAATAGTTGATTTCATAAAACCAAAAGAGAAAAATCCTACACTCAGGGGAGCTGAGAACCAACCCAGCTTGGACCCCTGAATCTTCTGAAGCCTCAGGCCCCGGCAGCAGCTAGCAAAGGGAAGCACTCCGATGCAGGTCTGCAGGGAAAGCTGAGCAGCACCTTGATCCCTGGCTCTGCCTCTCAAACTCCCGCAGCTAGGCACACACCTCCTCCAGCCCTCACAGAATGCTGGAGGTTGATCTCTGGAAGTGGGAAAGAAGGTAAGCCTTCGGACCTGGCCTACCAGCACAGGTGAGGGTGTGTTAGCTGAAAACGGAAGGATTTGGGGATCATACAGGCTCTGAGTGCTGAGGGACATCCGATCCTCAGGCCTACCTCGACCTTCTGGCAAGAGATTGAGGAATGGGAAGAGTGGTTTCTCCGAGAGAGAAAAGAGGGGGAGGATTGTGTCCATGGGTTATTTGTTTTAATGTTTATTTAGGGACGAGTGGGTTAGGGAGGGGAGAAAGAGGAGGGGTGGGAGAGGAAGAGGGGGAGCTAAATATAAGGTGATGGAAAGAGAAGTCACATTAGGTGGTGAACTTATTATACATCAAGTTGACAATGCACTGTAGAACTGTATGCCTGAAACCTATGTAATCCTTGCTAACAGGTGTCACCCCAATACATCTAACAATATAAATGAATTTAAAAAAAAAAGAGGGGGAGGAGGAGTACATCAGGGCTTCAAGTCCTGGCGATGTTTTCCCTCCTAACTTGGGTAGTTCAGTTGGGGTGTTTGGGTTTTGTTTGCTTTTATTTAATTCTCTAAATTGCACACATATATTTTATTCATTCTTTTGTACATAGGATGCATTTCACAAGTACAAGTTTGAGAAAGATATAGAAAAAGCCACAAAAGGAAAAAAAATGATAGATTCAGCTACACAAAACTATAAATCAACTATATGTCAACAAGTGCTGGAGAGGGTGTGGAGAAAAAGGAACTCTGGTACACTGCTGGTGGGAGTGCAAACTGGTACAACCACTGTGGAGGGCAGCATGGAAATTCCTCAAAGAACAAAGAAAAGAGTTACCATATGACTTGGCAATTCCACTTCTGGGGATCTACCCAAAAAATTTGAAAATCTTAGTCTGCAATGATTTATGTACCCCAATGTTCATTGCAACTCTATTCACAGTGGCCAACTCATGGAAACAGCCAAAGTGTCCTTTAACTGGATAAAGGTAATGGGACAAAGAAGCTGGGGTACATATACACAATGGAATATCACTCAGCCATAAGAAAAGATGAAATAGGGCCATTTATGACAACATGGATGGACCTTGAGACCATCATGCAAAGTGAAATAAATCAGAAGCAAAAATCAGGAACCATATGATTTCACTCATACATGAAACACAAAGCTGAAAGCACAAAGTAACAAAAACTCACAGACACAATCAATAGTTTAGTGGTTAGTCATTACCTCAGGGTAAAAGAGGAGGCGGGTGGGAGAGTAGGGACAGGGTCTCAAATACATGGTGATGGGAAGAGAACTGACTCTGGGTGATGAACACGTAACACAACACACCGACGACGCACTGTAGAATTGTACACCTGGAACCTATATAATTTTTACCAACCAATGTCACCTCGATAAATTTAACAATAAAAAATAAATAAACAAAATAAAACATTAAACTGAAAGGCGAACAACAAATTGGAAAAGTATTTGTCACAGATACTGCAAGAGGCTAACACCCAGACTAGCAAGCTGAATGCTAGACCATGCCCACCTCTGGGCTTTCGCCCTTGCTGTTCCCGCCACCTGATACACTCTCCCTCCGACAGAGAGCCTCACAAACTTCCCTCCCTTCATTTGAGTCTTCGGGCAAATGTCATCTTCTCAGTGAAGGCTTCTCTGGCCACCCTGGTACTCGCTCTCTCACGTCCTTGATTTATTTTACTCCATGGCATTCACCTTCTTCTACTATACTATTCCATGTATTTATTCTGTTCGACTCTCCTCACCAGAATGAAAGCCCCCTGCAGGCAGGACTTTCATCAGCTTTGTTCACTGCTGCATCCCCGGTGCCTAAAACACTGTTGGGCACCTTGTAGGTGCTCAATGTACGGACTGAATGGATATGAAAGGTTATCTTAACTGATAAAACATTAGGAACACCTGCTCAAGGGACAGAAGCTATAAACTGGCAACATAATAAGGCATCAAAATGGCTGAAGCACACGCTTCAGAAATATTTACTGTCACTAATAAATAAGTTCATGTTAATTACCTATCTTTTGCCTACCGTATTAGCAAAGTATTTTTTAAAGTATAATACAATGTTGGCAAGAATTGCTAAATTGAGCAATTATTCACTGCTTTTAAGTTTTAATGGGCACAACATTCTAAAAATAAATGGAAAAAATTAACAAAGTTTAAATAGAATTTGGGTATGAAATATGTGTATTAATATTTAAGTTGTACATTGATTAATACACTTTTAAAAACTCCTGCCATAAATTTCTTAGATTTTAAATCTCAAGACAGCTCCATTTTCTTTGAATGCTGTATAATAAAGAAAAAGATTAAAATGTGTTTCTTACAAGCTAAATGTTATATGAAATCAATAGAAGAATCTGTTTCTTGTTAACTCTGGACAGTTAATTTATAATTTCAGGCAAGACTGTGTCATAAGTATTAATTTTACTGAAAAGTGAAACAATTTTAAAAATTACATTTAAAAAGGAAATTTTATAATTTAATTCAAGAACCTTAAAAATGTTCATGGACCAGTACCTACACTTCCAGAAACTTTTAAGAGCAAACTAATATATAAATATATAAATTCATAAACAAAACTGTCATAGCTTATCATAAAATATCATGAAAAATTCTAAAATGTTTATAATATAAATACCTGGGTAAAATCAAGATGAGAGAGAAAATAGTTCAACAATTTGAAATCAGGCATTAAAAAAACAGGAAGAAAATATCTAAAAATACTAACAAGAAATACTCCAAGGTGTGAAAAATAGATTATTTTAATGTTTTCTTTGTATTTGATTTTAAATGAACATCTACTTCTTTTTAAATGGGAGTGCCTTTACAATCTGAAAATTGACAGATAATTTTTTTTAAAATAATGGTTTTTGGTAATTTGAAAAAGTTATTTCCATTTCTAATGAAATAGTATCATGAATGGAAAATAGGAGATTTTATGAAAATGTCTCTACGAAAGAGTCAACATCTAAAAACTGGAACTTCACACCAAAAGAAAAATACAGGCCTCACGGTGATGGCTCATTGCACCCCCTTGTGGCAGCATACTCAAGAAGAGACACAGTGAGGTAAGAATCCCCTCGAGCTGGAAAAAACTACAATTTCTAGGAAATAATTCACTCTGAAAACAGTTTCATATTCAAACCATCACGAGAAATATCTCACCCACACAAAGCAACAGTGAAATAAACACATCCTTTCATTCTTTTGATGTTATATCAGTTTCCTAGGATTAAGACATGTAGCCATATATGCAAGGTCCAGAAGAAGTGATGCCCAGACTTGAGTTATGATTTTATTACAAAATTATAACCATACATGCTTATGGTTACACAAATAATGCCCCCTTTGTTATGAGCTGGTAATCCATACTAAATCTTTTATTACAAAATCATAACCATACATGTATGGTTATGATTTTGTAATAAAATCTTAACCCAAGTTGAGGCGTTACCTTGACTGGACCCCTGTATATTGTGTTCTATACCAGTATGAAGGAGCCATTTCTGTTGAAGGGCTCCTAAGCCTATTTTGGGTATTAGCTATCCAAATGGACTATTTATCTTGATCAAATCAGGTCATCATGGTCACATCGCCATCTCTTGCTCAGACTTGTGGTATCTCAGATGAACATAAATTCAGCAGAATCAAACACAAGTTATGGTGGCAGTTTTGGCTGAAGTGGGGGAAACAGGAGGAAACTGAGTTCAGAAGCTTTTAAATATCAAAGTTTCTGAACTGAAATACTAAGACAGTAACAGTAGCTTTCCACCTCTCATATTGGGAAAGATTTTAAAATATTACAAAACTCACTCAAATCAAGCTTTTCCACCCAAAAGAGTTTCTGTCACCAATGGCTTCCATGTTGCCAAATTCCATTGTTATCTCTTAGTCTTCATCTTACTCTACCTCTCAACAACATTGGACACATACGAACATTTTTTTCTTCTTTCTCTTTTTTCCCCAGCTTTCATTCCATGGATGAACATTCTGCAAGCAAGTTTTCTTCAGGTATAAAAGCACTATGACTACAACACAATGGACAAGTAGAAAGATGAAGTAAAGGAAGTCCCACATACTTACACCCATTCCATATGCCAGGCAAGTGCCAAGAGTGCTCCTAGGTTACCACATTTAATTCTCACAACCACACTCCTCCATTATCAGGGTCAAAATTTTCATCCTGGCCATGGATGCAGTCACAGGCCTCACCAACCTTCCCCTTACCCCTCCTCTTTAGGCTGCCCTATTGGCATGCCATGTCCATGGGCTCCTTTTTATGCTATTAGCAAGAAAGTCTGAGCTAATCTCCTAGATGGAAAGTAAAGATCACACAGTGAACGTAGTCCCAAAGATCTAGGGAAATTCATGCTTCCCACATTCCTAAGTCTTAGAAGTTTTCCACCTTAGCTGCCAACGTGGCTCGTATTCTCACCTACTGACACAGTGCACCGGGCTGGATTTCACAATGGAAGGAACACCTACTTTTCCAAAGTATCTGCTGCCAAGTATCTTGGGCTACAGAAGGTGCACGAACTGCCACCAAGAAGCCCTGTTTGCAGACCCATGGCTTGCGCTGGACAAAGCTGTGAATGAGACACAACCTGGCTTCCCCTTAGTCCGCTTAATGATTCGTTTCCCCAACTGTTTTATCAACAGTCTGCAACTTCAGTTCCCCATGCTGACTGTGATCATATTTCCAAAGGGAACACAGCACAAGACATGAGGTCTCCAAAGGCATTTCTGGATGGGAGAAGAACTTAGGGTGAAGAAGTGTAAACTCCAAAGTGTAGACATTTTCAGGGTAGATTTGATGATTTGGGGACCCATGGGGAAAATATTTAAAATTCAAACTGGCTTACACAATGGGAGACAAATAGAGGCTCTTTCCATGTTCAAAACCATTCCTTTGTTTCCTCCTCCTCAGCAAATCTAGCTTTCTATTTTGTCTCTATCCTCTTCTCAGCTGCCTTTCAAGATGGTTTCTAATCCATATTGATATATGAGTGCTGTACACCCATGTGTCAATATTCCATGCACATTTTTATTTCATTTCTCTGTTAATGCAAAAGGATTACTCAAATGGTGGGATGCTCATGCATCAGCAAGGAAAGAAGCCTCTTCTCACTCACCAAAACCAAAGGCAGCAGAGCACACAATTATAAGCATGAACTTGCTTTTAACAGCTCTGGTTGGCACTTGACCTCAACTTTAGTAATCTTGTGACTTGAGGCAATTTTTTTATGTCCATAAACATTGATTTTACATCTGAAAAAATGATAACAATAGAAACAACCCACAATGCTCATTACATGATTAGTATAGCAATAGCACCTGTGGTGTAGAAACAACTCAATAAACTTAAATAATTTTTATTGTTTTTTTTTAATCTGCTAGGCAACTGGCTATGCTATATATAAAAATGGCCAACAGGAAATCCTGAGACACCACTAACACTGTGATGGAGTACAAGCAGGGAGATGACAAAACTAATAGCTGAGTCAGTATGTGCCGCCTCATGTTTGGTCTTGTTGCTGGGGTGGGTTTCCTCTTCTGCTGCAAAGGCCCATCCATCCCCTTTCCCTTTGGATCCCCTTGGGAGGCCACTCTGCACCATGGTGGCTGCCCTCTAGTCAGCCCTAGTTCAACTCCTGGGGGAGGAAATGGGAGAGCCAATGAATTGTGCTTTTTACTAATTTGGTGAGTTTTCTCATTTTTTTTGAGTATTCACGGGATGCTTTATGTGTGCATATCTTTGAAGTAGGCCCTTATGGCAGGCGGTGCCTACTATTCCCTCTTCTTTCTCCTCTTCTTCCTCCTCCCCTCCCCTCTTCTTTTCCTCCTCTACCTCCTCCTCCTTCTTCTAACTTGCCCATTTGTTTGTCAGAAATAGAAGTTCTCCAACAAGGGCAAAAGGCACAGCTTCTCTAAAGGTTGGAGTGCATAGACCATTCCATTCTATTACTTTCCGAAGCCTTAGGCAATCTTCCTTTAGAAGGCCCACCACATATAAAGCCCAATTATAAAAATTCATCTATAAAAATAAGCATGATTTACATAAAATTATTTGAGTTGCAAATTTTTTATTTGACTAATTGGCATGATATTTAATTCTATGAAACCACATATTTAACTTTGTTTTTCTTTATCAGTTTCCTTTGGCATTTTGAGGGCCAATTAATTTCTTTTCCAGGGTTTAAATGTTTTTTAGGCTCTGGAAGTCTATAAACCCTAAGTACTGTGCACTTGGGCTTACAGGACAAATGGTCTTAGCTGGAGCTTCCTCTATATGTAGCTGTGTGAGTTTGGGTCAATTACTTAAGCTTTCAGTCTCAATCATTTTATCAGCCAAATGAACCCCTTCAGACACACTTAGAAAGCTCCAAGCTCAGCGCCTTCATAGAGAAGCACCTTGATAACCAATTTTTTTTCTATATTTTCTCACTCAGAGTCCTACAGGGCATAGAGTCCTCAGCCAAATTGCTCTGAGCTAGGCTGACCAGACATATGATTTTATGTATTTATTTTTTATTAAATGTTTATTGCAGCATTATTCACAATGGCCAAGATATGGAAACAGACATACCATCTTAAATGGGGGAGAAAACAGCAAAGAGTAAAAATGGTCAGCCTAGTCTCACTGGGCTAAATTCAAGGTGTCAGTGGGCTGACCATACATGCCCTTGGAAACAGGACAGTACTGTTTTTTTTTCTGTCCCATTTTAAATGGTACATCTGGTCAGCCTACTCTGAGCTAAACACAAACTATGCTATAAATTGAGACTGAAAAGGTCCTGCATGAATATAGCATTCCCTTGCTTTAAGTTCCAAGGTTTAGTCACTAAAAACCCCAAGTGGGCTATGATGCAGGAAAACTTCACAGGATTTTCTGAGAAGTACTCTTGTATTGTGTTTTGTTCCTTTCTATTCTTACACTTCAAGTCCCATGCTCTGTGTCCTGCAACAACTCTTCCTTTCACATTCATGGGGAGCTCCATCCTTGGAATCCAAATTTCAGACTTCCCTGTGCTCTAGTGTCTTGGTATTGGGTGCTGTGAGGAGACAGGGATGAATAGGATCAGCACACAGGTGGGCCCAGGCAACAAGGGCCGGAACCATATGGAGGCATCTCAGAGCATCAGTGGTGGAGGAGAGCTTGCAAAGCGCAGTTGATTTCATCAACTGAACAGCTTTTCTTGATAGTTCTCCATGAAGACAAACCCAAATGACCGAACACAGTTGATTTTTTTTTGTCAGAAGTAGCAACTGTCATCCACACAGCCATGGATCAAATGCAATATAGATCAACCATTTTAATATTTTAATTATAATGAACACTTATTTGTGACAAAGCATCATGGCAAGAGCTATATAGATATTCAGAAATGAATAATGAGGTTTCTATTCTCAAAAAACCTGCAATTTAATACTGTGAGGGAGAATGAGCATGCAGAATAAGTACAAAGAATGAATTCAGATCTCAGCAGGATAGAAGGTAAATTAGTGGGAGAGACTGTAAGTGCCAAAGCCTTTCAAAAACAAGGTGCTTGAAGGCAAGACGGCTACTGGAGAGGAGATCCCTAATGCCTCTCCCAGAAAACGTAATTGAACAGCCACCCAGGAGCCAAGAAAGAGGACCCTGAGTGACAAAATGGCAGCTGAGAAATCCGCGAATCACAAGTAAACACCTGAAAGTTGGAGAGAAGGGGATGAGCAGTAGAAAGGGAAGGGAGCAGAGACGGACTGCAACAGGACATGATCGCTGCTGACTATCCAGGAGCAGCACAGTGCAAGGGAGAGGGGAGGCCAAAAGGAAAAGCCCTGGGGGAGCCGGGCTTTGAAGCGGATGGAGTTTAGGATCCAGCCTCTGCAACTTTTGAATGGTAGAAGGGCTGAGCAAGGACTTGGAACTTCAGAGAGAACACCCCAGCTCTAGGCCCCCTGGGAACCCACAACGCAGGTGCACAGCTCCTACACAGGGCTGCAGTTTCTGTTCCTGGCCCACTGCAAAGGCAACCAGGCTGTCTCAGGTCGGGCCCACAGCTTTGGACTTAGATTTTGTGCACTTGCTGGTGCACCCCAGGGTTCTAAAAGCAGTGTGAGCCCACAGACAGCTAGATGCTGAACCAGGGCTGGGAAGAAAGAAAGGCAGATTTGATAGCATTCGCCTGAGCCAGCAGAAACAAGCCTTGGCCCAGCTTCCCTAACAAAGGGCAGAAGGCAGAGCCACCCTCAGAGCACCTTTTGTTGGCCTCTCCCTGGGATATATGTGCATAGCCTCCAAACGCAACAGGAGATCAAAAACAGGAAATAAACAACCCCCTCTCTCCCAAAACTTGACCCCCAAGTGCCATCTAGTGTCTGCCCTGCAGAAAGACACCACAAAAGTAATAATCTGGGCTTTTGGGCACTACTACTGAACATAATGCCCTCATGTCAAAGAGGAAGAACCCAGCAGACAGGATGAATTCCTTAAAAACCAAAACTCCTCAGAAAGAACATGAAATTTTTCCAGAAGACAGCTTCTTAGACCTAGAAGTTTCTGAACTAAGGGACAGAGAATTTAAAATAGCCATTCTAAAGGCTCTGAGAGAAATGAAATCATACTGGGAGAGCACCATGGCTGAGATGGACAATATAAAAAAGGAGATGAATGACATAAAAAAGGAACTCTGTGAACAAAAGGAACAATTTAACAAAGAAATTCAAAACATAAGAAAGATCAAGATGGAAATGCGAGAAATAAATAATACAATAAAAGAAGTGAGAAATGAAATAACTGCCATAGGAAACAGGGCCAACCAGATGGAGGAAAGAATTAGTGATATCGAAGATCAGAACATGGAAACAGCTCAGAAAGAGGAAGAAAGGGAGTACAGAACCAAAAGGATTGAAAGAACTCTACAAGAACTATCTGACTCCAAGAGACAAAACAATATCAGGATAATAGGAACAGAGGAAGGGGCAGAGCAGTCTACAGAGACCATACTCAAACAAATAGTACATGAGAACTTTCCAAACCTATGGAAAGATCTGGACCCCCAAGTTCAAGAACAAAACAGGTCTCCTAGATACCTGGACCCTAACAGATCTTCTCCAAGACATATGGTACTAAAGATGTCCAAAACTAAAGACAAAGAGACAATTCTCAAGGCAGCCAGGGAAAAATGATCTACAACCTTTAGAGGAAAACCCATCAACTGGCATCAGATTTCTCAGCAGAAACTCTGCAAGCCAGGAGGGAGTTAAATCCAATATTCAAAAATTTAAAAGAGAAGAACTTAAAGCCAAGAATAAATTATCCAGCAAAATTATCTTTCAGATATGAAGGTGGAATAAAGACCTTCTCAGACACACAGAAGCTGAGGGAATTTGCCAGCACTCCAAGAAATACTGAAGGAGGCTCTTTGACCTGAAACAAAACATTAGAAAAAATGGAACAAAGTTGGAGCAACAAGAAAGAAACAAAAATAAAACAAAAAACAAACAAAGAAATAAGTAATGGCCACAGGAAATCCTCACATACCGATCATCACTCTAAATGTTAATGGACTGAACTCACCAATAAAAAGACACAGAGTAGCAGACTGGATTAAAAAACAGAACCCATCCATATGTTGTCTCCAAGAAACACACCTCAGCCATAAGGACAAACACAGACTCAGAGTGAAAGGATGGGAAACAATACTCCAAGCAAATGTTAACCAGAGAAAAACCCATGTTGCCATACTGATATCTAATGAAATAAACTTCAGGTTAAAAAAGATAGTAAATGACAAAGATGGACATTACATAATGATAGAAGACACAATGCAACAAAAAGAGCTGACACTAATTAATATATATGCTCCCAACCAGGATGCACCAAAATATACAAAGAAACTACTAACAGATTTGAAAGGAGAAACTGATGAACACACAATCATTGTGGGAGACTTAAACACCCCGCTAACAGCCATGGACAGATCATCCAAACAGAAAATAAATAAGGAAATATCGGCTCTAAATGACACATTACAGCAATTGGACATAATCAACATTTACAGGACACTTCATCCAGCAAAAAGAGACTATACTTTCTTTTCTAGTGCGCATGGAACATTCTCAAGGATAGACCACATGCTGGGACACAAAAGTAGCCTCAGCAAATTCAAGAAGATCAAAATTATACTGAGTGTATTCTCAGACCACAAAGCTTTGAAATTGGAGAGTAACTGTAAAAGGAAAACAGGAAAAATCTCCACATATACATGGAGATTAAACAACAGCTTATTTAAAAAGGACTGGATAAAAGAACAAATAAAAGATGAGATTAAAAATATACAGAAACTAATGAAAATACAACGTATCAGAATTATTGGAACACAGCGAAAGTGGTAGTAAGAAGGAAATTTATATCACTACAGGCCTATCTTAAGAAACAAGAAAAATGACAAGTAAACATCTTAACATCCCATCTTAAAGAACTAGAAAAAGAAGAGCAGACAAAACCCAAAGTCAGAAAAAAATAAATAATAAAAATTAAAGCAGAGCTAAATAAATTAAAGAACAGGACAATAGTAAAAATTAATATTATGAAGAGCTGGTTCTTTGAGAACGTTAACAAAATTAACAAATCCCTGGCTAGACTAATCAAAGGAAAAAGGAAACACAAATATCCAAAATTAGAAATGAAAGGGGAGAAATTACCACTGATACCACAGAAATACAAAGGATTATAAGAAAATATTATGAAGAACTTTATGCCACTAAATTTAACAACCTAGAAGAAATGGATAAGTTCCTAAAAACTTATAGCCTACCTAGACTGAACCAAGAAGAACTGGATCATCTAAATAGACCAATCAATAGCAAAGAGATTGAAATGACTATCCATAATCTCCCTAAAGGCAAAAGCCCTGGACCAGATGGGTTCACCAACAAGTTCTACCAAGCATTCAAAGAAGAATTAACACCTATCCTCCTCAGACTCTTCCAAAAAATTGAAGAGGAAGCAATAGTCCCTAACTCATTCTATGAGGCCAACATTACTCTAATACCAAAGCCTGGCAAAGACAACACACAAAAAAAAGAAAACTATATACCAATATCTCTGATGAAAACAGATGCAAAAATCCTAAACAAAATATTAGCAAAGAGAATACAACAATGAATCAAAAAGATCATACATCATGATCAAGTGGGATTCATCCCGGGAGCACAAGGATGGTTCAACATACGAAAATCAATCAATGTGATACACCACATAAACAAAATCAAAGATAAAGACCATATGGTCATTTCAATTGATGCGGAAAAAGCTTTTTACAAGATACAACATCTGTTTATGATCAAAACACTAAATAAAACAGGTACAGAAGGAAAGTATCCCAACATAATAAAGGCCATATATGACAGAGCCTCGGCTAACATCATACTGAATGGGGAAAAGTTGAAGCCTATTCCCCTAAAATCAGGAACAACACAGGGATGCCCCCTGTCACCACTGCTATTTAATATAGTACTGAAAGTTCTAGCCACAGCAATCAGGCAAGAGAAAGAAATAAAAGGTATCCAAATTGGGAAAGAAGAGGTCAAATTGTCACTATTTACGAATGACATGATGTTTTATATAAAAAATTCCAAAGATTCCACCAGGAAACTATTAGAAACAATAAACAAATATAGTAAAGTCACAGGATACAAAATCAATGTACAAAAATCAATAGCATTCCTATATACAAACAACGAATCCACAGCAAAAGAAATGAGGGAGTCAATTCCCTTTGCTATCACAACAAAAAAAAATGAAATACCTGGGAATTAACTTATCAAAGAATGCAACAGACTTATACATGGAAAACTATAAGACACTTTTGAAAGAAATTGGAACAGACTTTAAGAGGTGGAAAAATATCCCCTGTTCATGGATAAAAAGACATAACATTGTTAAAATGGCCATTCTGCCCAAAGCAATCTACAGATTTAATGCAATACCCATCAAAATCCCACAATCATACTTAGGTGAAATAGATAAAAGAATTATTACATTTACATGGAACCATAAAAGACCTCGAATTGCCAAAGCAATACTACATAAAAAGAATAAGGCTGGTGGCATTACACTTCCTGACTTCTATTTATATTACAAAGCATCAATAGACAAAACAGCTTGGTACTGGCAGGAGAACAGAAATATAGACCAATGGAATAGAACTGAAAACCCAGAAATAAACCCACAAATTTATGGGCAAATAATTTTTGATAAAGGAGCAAAAAACATACAATGGGGAAAAGACAGCCTCTTTAGTAAGTGGTGCTGGGAAAACTGGAAAAACATATGCAAAAGAATGAACCTGAGCTGTGAACTCTCTCCATATACAAAAATTAACTCAAAATGGATTAAAGACCTTCATATCAGACCTGCAACAATAAACTGTATAGAAGAAAACATCAGCACTAAACTTATAAACCTAGGACTCAAGGAAGACTTCATGAACCTGACCTCAAAGGCAAGGGAAATAAAAGCAAAAATAAATGAATGAGACTATATCAAACTAAAAAGCTTCTGCACAGCAAAAGAAACCATCAACAAGGCAAAGAGACAGCCAACTGAATGGGAGAAAATATTTGCAAATAACGCATCAGATAAGGGTCTAATATCTAAAATATATAAAGAACTAATAAGACTTAACAACAAAAAAACAAACAACCCAATTGA
>PVJL010003723.1:0-103719 GCA_004026885.1 Lyroderma lyra | reverse complement strand
AAAGACATATGAAAACATGCTCATCCTCATTAGCTATCAGGGAAATGCAAATCAAAACCACAATGAGATACCACCTCACACCTGTCAGAATGGCTGTTATCAACAAGACAAGGAATAACAAGTGCTGGTGGGAGTGCAAACTGGTACAACCACTGTGGAAGGCAGTGTGGAGGTTCCTCAGAAAATTGGGAATGGAGTTACCATTTGACCCAGCAATCCCCCTTCTGGGGATCTACCCAAAAAACCTGAAAACCTTATTCTGCAAAGACTTATGTACCCCAATGTTCATCGCAGCGCTGTTCACAGTGGCCAAAACATGGAAACAACCCAAGTGCCCTGTGACAGACGACTGGATAAAGGAGCTGTGGTACATATATACAATGGAATATTACTCAGCTGTAAGAAAAGATGAAATATTGCCATTTGCAACAAAATGGATGGACCTGGAGATCGTCATGCTTAGTGAAATAAGCCAGACAGAAAAAAACAAAGAACTGTATGACTTCACTCATATGCGGAATATAAAACTGAAAGCAACAAAGAGAAAAGAAATGAACAAATAAACAAATAACCCATGAACACAATCAATAGTTTAATGTTATTTGGGGACAAGTGGGTTAGGGAGGGAAGAAAGGGGAGGGGGTGGGAGAGGAGGGAGGGGAAGCTAATATAGGGTGATGAAAAGAGAACTCACACTGGGTGGTGAACTTATTATACAACAAGTTGACAATGCACTGTAGAACTGTATGCCTGAAACCTATGTAATCCTTGCTAACAGATGTCACCCCAATAAGTCTAACAATAAAAATGAATTAAAAAAAAAAAAGATTTGGTCCTAAACTAACATTTATTGAGGATACCTGTGTCATTGATCCTGTGTTAATACTGATCAGCAGAGGTACAAAAGCTGGCTCATTCACCTTTATCTACCCAGGACCTTTCTGGAAGATAGGGCCTTAGCTGAGTCTTACAGTATGGTGACAAGAATAACTATGAGAGTTTACGCTGGAAGAAAGTTTGAATAGTCTTCCAGTCAATTTCTCTGTCAAAAGATATGAGAAAGTGTGTCAGTCCCCAGATGACATTTGGCGTAGTCCGCAGGATGAGGTGAGTACTACCCCCAGCGGCTCTGAGGGTCCCCGGATAGAAGAAATGTGGCCTCCCACCTCCCTATGGCACCCAGTGGCCACGTATCTGGCCACATGGACAGCCCCGGAAGACTGGGATGAGATTAGGCCAACACCTGAGGATAACAAGAAGGCCCTGGAATCTATGGAGCTGAATGTTCCCCCGCACACTGGAAGGTGGCCGGCCAGGTAGCCTGGATGTTTCTGGCAGTGCTGCGCCACACCAGCATGGAGGTGCAGGAGCAAGCTCCACAGGTACGCCAGCTGCAGCGCCAGGAGGAAATGCTGGAAGAGCGCCTGGCGGCTGCTGAATGTATGCTGCAGGGCTCAGAGGGGTCTGCACACTCCTCCAGGGCAGGTAGCCCGATACCTATATTGCAGGCTCACCCGTTAGTGCAACAGAAGGTTGAGCTAGAGCAGCAAATGGGGCCGGGGGGGTCAGCGACAGGGGGCCCCCAGGCCAGGCAGCATACGACAATGACCATACTCGCCCGCTGAATTATGGGAACTGACGAAGTAGGTACGGCAAAGGGCTGGGGACACAGTACCGGGCTGGCTACTGAGATTATGGGACGAGGGGGTGGAAGGAACAGAGTTGTCCCCTGATGAAATGTCCCAACTGGCCTCCATTACGGTACTCCCCTCCTTGAGTCAAAGGCTGCAAAATATTGTCCACACCAACCAGGATGCAGGGAATCACTCCCTGATCAATTGGATAATGGCAGCGGCAGAACGGTCTGGGCAGATGCCGGTGAATTGCCTGAGACTGTGAGCAACTGGTCCACGTACTCGGACCTAGTGCAAATCATATGGGAGATGGGCATGTGACAGATGATATTTTGGGTACACTACAATAGCCCTGATGAGGAGGTTTTCACCACTAGGATGAAGGACCTCATACTAGTGTCAGGACCCCCAGGAACTTTTGGGACTATGGTGGCTCTTCTGGCTCCCTATGTAGATCGGCGGGTGCATGAAGTAACAGCCGCCCTAGCTCGATTGTGGGGATGTGGAAGTGAAGCAAAAGAAAAAAGGCAGCCAGGTGAGGTCGCTACAGGGCCCCAAGGGGCCCCCACCCAAAGAGTAAAGGGGCTCAAAAGGGTGGCGTTCAGCCTGCAGTGAGAGTGAGCCAGAAGCAGATGTGGTTTGGTCTATTAGCTGCGAGAGTAGCCACAGAGAACATAGAGCATCAGCCCACGGGGGTGCTGCTGGCTCTGGGGAAGCAGCTGAAACCTGAGCAGCAGTTACTCCCCTGCTGGCAGCTACACTCCCAATTCGGGAGTTGAGACTGACCAATTTTTACCCAGACTAGGAGTCTGGCCAACGTACCTGGCTGAGGGGGGACCCGGGGGACCGGAGGCCACATGTTGAACTTGCTATTTACTGGTCGCTCCATAATGTACAACGGGCACTGGCCCTTGTGGACACTGGAGCCGATAGCACGTTGCTGTATGGAAATCTGGATCGCTTTAGCGGTCCTATGGCCACCATGGAGGGATATGGAGGCCGCATGATATGGGTCAAACAAGCAGTTGTGACCCTGAGCATAGGGCGATTGCCCCCACAAGACTATAAAGTCTATATCTCCCCTATCACAGAATATATTCTAGGGGTGGTTGTGCTGCAAGGACTGGTGATTTCGACGACGATGGGAGAATTTTGCCTGCATATATGAGTGGTAAAGACTATTGTTCAGGGGCATCCCCATCATGCCCCCTTGGCATTGCCCCAGGCTACCCGTGTTGTGCATACAAAGCAATATCGGCTACCAGGAGGGCACAAAGAGATTGGTCGTACCATTCTCAAGCTTGAAGAAGCTCAGATAACCCACCCAACGCAGAGCCCTTACAGTTCTCCCGTGTGGCCAGTGAGAAAGCCTGACGGCTCCTGGCGAATGACTGTGGACTATCGGGAGCTGAACAAAGTGACGCCCCCGTTGTATGCAGCTGTGCCCAATGTAATGGATCTTATGGACAAACTCACACATGAACTGGGACAGTATCACTATGTTGTGGATTTGGCAAATGCCTTTTTCTCCATAGATATAGCGCCGGAGAGTCAAGAGCAGTTCGCCTACACGTGGGAAGGACGACAATGGACTTTCCTGGTGCTTCCCCAGGGATATCTGCACAGTCCCACCCTGTGCCATGGACTGGTGGCTCAGGACTTGGCCACCTGGCGGAAGCCAGCAGGGGTCCATCTGTTCCATTACATTGATGACATAATGCTAACCTCTGATTCTCTTGCAGAGCTCGAGACTGCGGCCACCAGTCTACGAGAAGCCCTGGAAACCTGGGGGTGGGCCGTCAACGAAGACAAGGTCCAGGAGCCTGGGTTGTCTGTCAAATTCTTGGGAGTTGTCTGGTCGTGTAAGATTAAGGTTATGCCGGAGGCAGTCATAGATAAGATACAGGCATATCCCCGGACGACAACAGTGAAGCAATTGCAGGCCTATTTGGGTTTGTTGGGCTATTGGAGGGTGTTTATTCCTCATTTAGCCACTTTAACTTGCCCCTTGCATCGCCTGATATGGCGAGGGGCTACTTGGGATTGGACCCCAGAGATAGAGCAGTCATTTCAAGCCACCAAGCAGGCAGTGGCTCAAGCCAAACCCTACGGGTGGTTGACACCACCCTACCGTTCCTTTTAACGGTGTCAGTGGATGACAATGGGTTTGGATGGGGCTTGTGACAGAAACATGGGACTCGTAAAGTGCCCATTGGTATCTGGTCTCAATTGTGGAAAGGAGCGGAAGCCCGCTATTCCCTTATAGAGAAACAGCTAGCTGCTACTTCTGCTGCCCTTTATGTTACCCTTTTGGCCTGTGAGACCATAACAGGTCCTAACCCTGTAACCATCCAATCAAGGTATCCGGTAGAGGGCTGGTTACAGTCTTGGTTACGGACGCCATGAACAGGGGTAGCCCAAACCTCCACCTTGACCAAATGGGGGGCCTATTTGGAGCAGAGGGCCCGCTTCTCATCAAGCCCTTTATCAGATCAATTACATGCCTTGCTAAGACCTATAGATTTTCAGGTAGAAGAGCCATCCCCACTGATGGAAACTGAACTGTCTATGGCCAGTCCCTACTTAGAGGGGCAAGCCCCTATCCCGGCAGGTGCCTGGTATACAGATGGCTCCTGCCAAGGGCAGCGCCTACATGGGCGGCTGTGGCAATACGGCCTTCCACAGATGAATTCTGGTATGAGACGGGGACTGGGCAATCCAGTCAGTGGGCTGAATTGAGGGCTATGTGGTTAGTGCTGATGAATGAATCAGGCCCTGTACACGTCTGTACAGACAGTTGGGCAGTGTACAAAGGTTTAACACTCTGGCTCCCCCGCTGGGCAGCCCAAGATTGGCTGTTAGGGCGCCGTCCTTTGTGGGGGAGGGCTCTTTGGCAGGATTTGTATAAACGGGGTCTTCAGGAGGGGCCCACCATTTACCATGTGCCAGGACATAATCCTTTAAAGGCACCTGGAAGTGATGCTCCTGATGCTCTCGCTCAAGTGAGGGCAAGCCAGTTACTGCCCCACCAGGAGAGCCAGGTCCCTGTCTATACCGCAAGCTGGGACATGTTGGAGCCCAAACCATGGAACAGGTAGCTCGTCGATGGGGTATGTCCCTGACCTGGGCACAATGTCAACAGGCTGTGCAAGAGTGCCAAATTTGTGCAAAACAGCACCCCCCACAGGCACCGCCCCCTGCGAGAACCGGGTTTTGTGCCAAGGGGTGGGCAGCCCTTTCAGGAGTGGCAGGTGGACTATATCGGGCCCTTACCAATAGACCATGGTTGTCAATATGCCTTCACAGCAGTGGATACAGGGACCGGGTTAGGATATACCTGGCCCACGGCTGCGGTCACCCAGGTACATACCCTTGCTGCACTTGATCAGCTGAGCGCTGCCTATGGGACTCCTGTGGTAATTAGCAGTGACCGGGGCACACACTTTACTGGATACAAGGTACAGGCTTGGGCTCGTCAGAATGATGTTGATTGGCAGCTACATGTACCATACCGACCCCAAGCCGCAGGTATGATAGAAAGATACAATGGTTTATTAAAGGAAAAATTAAAGGTCTTGGGCCCCGGTCTACACAAATGGAGAACCAATCTGCCCACTGCAGTCAGGCTATTAAATGAACAACCCAGACGTACTGGTCTGTCTCCATTAGACAAGGTTGTTCAAGGGTCACCCCGTTTTTTGAAAATATGTCCCAACCCTGCTGACCCACACCTGGTGCCAAAAACACATAACGGGTCTTTACTCCTCCCTGCTCCTGACTCGTTGGCACCAGGAAAACAAGCTTCATGGTCATGGCCTTGGACTACCCGGGCCTCCCATGAATCTTGGCTGGCTCTGATAGAACCTTGGGGTGCTGGACTTAAGGAAGGATTGTTCTTAAAACCGTGGTTGGTGCACTGGCCCCTGTCTGTGCAGGTGACTCTGCTGGAGAGGGCCAGAGGCCCTATACTAAAGGGAACATTTGTTCTTGCCCTCTGGCCCCTTCCTTTGTACTCATCACCCCATTAGAGCAGCCTTGGCCCCAAACTCTTGGGGAACTAGTCTGGTATCATAGGCCAGGGGCAAAACCCTTACCAGCCACATTGTTGTCACAAGACGGACACATTGCCTGTATTTTACCTGAGTGTAAAGATCTTCCTTTAATGGTGTCACTCTCTGCTTTGTCCTACCGCCCAGGCTAACGGCAGGCAATAGTATCCTGTCCTCGGCACATACGTTTGCTCAGGTGCACAATGTTTCCCACTGATGGATCTGCACGGAAACACCGGTGGAGGCAGCTGAGGGACTTCCGTGGTGGATCCACCCGGCTTCCCTACACACCTGGATGCGGTTATGTACAGGGAGCAGCACCGCTGAATGGGACCAACGGCGCCGGGCAGTGGACAACTTGCTCCGCAAGGACCATAATAACCAACCCCCTCTGTTTGGTTAATGACTAATGGGTGGGGTTGGGTGGTGGGGGAACACGTGGAACTACGGGAACAAGTCCCGTTGTGTATAGAACAACACCGCTCAGCTGCTAATTGTATTGCTGGTTGGGTGCCCCCACACTTGTGTCAAAACGTTACCCATGTGCTAACCCCTCATACTTGGTGGAATGGGGCCAGATATTCTGGCATTCATCCCACAGATATCCTTCCAGCTGGATACCTCTGGGTTTACGGATGCTATGGATGGCCTTATTTGCCTGCAAATTGGACTGGCCAATGTACATGGGGTCGCCCTTACATTGCTGGTCGAGTACTGGCGACCCTCCCTCAATTGCCTACTAATTGGGATGCTGTGTATCACCGCTGGCATCACCAACATAGAGCCACCTGGTGGTTCTACCCTTTTGCTCTGGCCCTGCCTGGAGTTGCTGTCATAGATGTAGAATTACAAGTGGAAGCTTTAGCAGTGCACACAGCTCAAGCCCTGAATGCTACTAAACAGGCCTTAAGCCTGTTATTGGATGAAACAGCCCAAATGCGTAAAGTTGTGCTGCAAAATCGGATGGCCTTAGATTGACAGCCTCCCAAGGTGGCACATGTGCTATTTTACATGTGGAATGTTCTGTATATATCCCAGATCACACTGAGCACATTCGGACAGCTCTGGCTGAGATGAACACAGAGGTACAAGCCATTGCCTCCTCCACAGAAGACCCATTAACCTCTTGGTAGAATTCCTTAGGATCCACCTGGCGGTGGATCCTAATAATCCTAGCAATTATTGCTAGCAGTCTGGTAGTCTTTTGCTGTTCCCTATATTGCTGCTGTGGGTTGTGGGCTCAAGGATATACATTATGGACAAAGTCCCATGTGGCAGCCCTGTAGGGGTGGAGTGTCAGTCCCCAGAAGGTTAAAGCTAAGCCCACTGCAAAGGGTTAAAGCCAGGCCCGCCGCCCAGGCTTGACCTTGGTATAATCAGTCCGTGTCTGGGGTTGAGGAATTCCTGGGGCTGACAGTTACTGCGCATGTACCGCCTTATGTAACCATGAAAACCTAAACAACTGCTACTGGGCAGATGCGGCACGATGCCACTTTTGTTTGATACGTTTGTATAGTCCCAGGTGCACAATAAAGTGGCTTGCTGCTGGTGTGTTTATGGTCCCCCATGTCGGCTCCACGTGTGTTTTCTCAATTGGGTGTACCACCGCCAAAACCTGCCCTGTCTGGAGACCTTGGCAATGACAAAGTGATATTATATATGAGCAAAAATATTATCAATATTAGTTTTAAAGAACTTTAAATAAAGCTATATTGCAATCTAGTGATTCATTATCTCAAAAGCAATAATTCCTTCTTGTATTGTAGTGAAATTGTTTTGTTTTGAATTTGGGTGATTTACCATTGTATAAAAATTCATTACAACTACTACTCCATTATTGGGGGAGATTTTATGGCATATCAAATAAATCATAATAACTGTACTTTTAATTAAGAAAAAGAATGGACACACAAAATTGATTCAAGAATGAAGCGGCATGGGTAGTAATGCCATCACATAATGATATGATATTATGTTAAATTATATTTCATAAACTGCATATTGCAATGTGGCATTACCCTCTTGGGGAGATCTTTGGTAATTTAAATAAAGCAAGAACTACAAAGAAACCTTCGTAAGGAAGAACTCTGGAGCTATGAGCTTGAATAAGGTGAGGGGATGGGAACCAGTAAATGGATGGAAGAGTCAGCTTTAGCTTGGAGTACAACCAGGTCATCCAGAGTAAGAGCAAAGTAGGCAGATGCTGATAGGTGGCTATATGTATACGTCTTAATTTTTTTCCTATTGCCTTTATTTTCTGAATAAAATAGGAAGCAAGGTCATCTACTAAGAGTGAAGATGATGGAGGCGGTATTAGAGATTTGAGGAATATGTCAATCAAGGTAGATTTGGATGAGGAGCAATAAATCGGTGATTGGCACCAGGAGATAAGAAAAAACATGAAATAGACATGCAGAAGAATGGGGAAGAAATGGATGTTTGAATACAGGCTCCTTTGAGGTTAGTGGTCATACATTTAAAGTGAAATTAGTCAGCAGGGTTGTAGATTTTTCTCCACCCACATTCAGCTGCTTAGGTCCAAGCACAGAATAGGTGGAAACTTGAATTTAGCTAGGGTTGGGGTCCTGCTGGTTGAAAATGACCAAGTGAGAGAGGTAAGGAGCTGAGGGCATGTGCAAAGGAGTGATTATAATAACTGGCCATAGGATTTAAGCTGGGTAAGAAGGTAAATAAGAACATAAGGTAAACTGATCACAGGGCTTAGCAGGGTTGAGAGCAGGTGTCAAAGATTGTTGGGTTGGGATACTTGACCCTAAAATCTAGCCACCAATGACTATTAATTTTTCGATTCCACTTGCACTTCACTAAGGTCCAATGTAGTCTCCTTCTAATTGCTGTATGTGACTCCAATTCAGCCTGGAGAGTAATGGATTTTCTAATGTTCAGAGCAGCCAGTTTGGGGGGTGGGGTAAGGTGGAAGTAAAGGAAAGATCAGTTAAGGTTTAGGCTACTACTATCAGGTTTAGTGAAGAAGCAGTCAAGAGGAAGTGTGCAAAACAGAATAAAACAATTGACTAGAAGCTGACACTGCCCCCTTTAATAGCACTTTGCATATAACAAATAGTTGTTGAACATGTTTGAAGAAGAGAATTTAATGTATAAATGAATAGCATTCTCAGCATGAAGGAAGTAATTGAAAAGATATGATTTTCCTCAGGGAGAGAATAAGTAATGGCAGTAGAAAAGGTGAGAGGGGGTAAATCTGAGACATATTAAGGATAAAATTAGTAGGACTTGATGGGAAAGTTGGGGGAGAAGTAAGCAGAAGTAGAGAAAGGCAAGCATGGCTCCCAGATTCCTGATGTGATTCATGGGATGAATGCCAGTGTTCTTCCGTAGGATAAAGAATGGAAGGAAGAAGAATATTAGGTTAGTGGCCAATGGGAGTAGTGAATTAGCTTTCTGAATTAGCACACTGAATTTGAGGTATCTGTAAGATATCCACATGGAGATGTTCAGTGGGAAAATAGAAAAACAAGCTCAGCAAAGACATGAGCTTGAGGAACTTGCAGAGTACAGCTCCTCAGTAAAGCAGGTGGATCCAAAATACAGCATGGGCGCGTGTGTGATTGTCAGAAGCCACATGCCCATTGGAGTCTCCTAAAGAGAAGTTACAGAGTGAAAACATCTGAGAGCTGAGCCCTGATGTCCAAGGATCAAGATGAAGATGAAGAGTCTGTGAAGGAGACTAAGAAAGAGCAACCCAACGTGTACAAAGAAAAATCAGAAACGGATGCCAACAGAACAGAAAATTTAAAGATGAGGAAGTTATCAAGAGAATCAAATGCTAAGAAATGTCAACGTTATGACCTGAAAAAGCGTGTTAGATATGAAAACAGAGTCACTGAGCTCTATAAAGAGATGTTTCTTTGGAGTGGTGGAGTTCAAAATCAGATTAGAATAGATCGAGGCACCAGGGGACAGGGAGGAAGCGGAAGACACAAGAAAGGCTTTTTACAAAGTAGCCTGACTATAAAAAGGAAGGTAATTGGATGGAGTAATTGCCATGGGAACCTGCAGCTTAGTTGTAGTTTATTTGGTTTTGTGTTTTGAAGCCTGAAAAATTCTTGAGCATATTAAATAAACTGAGAGAAATTGGCCAGAGGTTGAAGATATAGGAGAGAATTTAGGAGAATCACGTTCCTCAGGCAAAGGCGAGGAAAGCCTAAAGCACAGAACGAAGTCCATCTCCTCCTCTGTTGCAAAGAGCAATGGATGCTTTAGATGCAGGTGTATTTGTGTCTGCCGTGCTTATTGAAAGACATATCTGTCCTTGTTTCCCCCACATTCTCATTACCTAATTCTATGCATTCCGGCTTCTGACTCTACTGCTTTGCTGAAACTGCACTTTCCAAAGTCTCAAATAACCACCCAATTTCAAGTTCAGTGTCTTCTTCTCAGTTCTCTCCTTCTAAGCTCTGTGCAGCATTAATGTTATTGAACACTCTCCCCTTCCTAAAACTCTCTCTCACCTTGGATTCTGTGACATAACATTCTACCTCATCATCTTATTAATTCCTTCTCTCTCCACATTGGTTTTACTTCTTTGTCTGTGCACTAAAGGTGGACATGCTCCCAAGACCTGTGGCTTTACCTGTCATCTTTATAAAGATGACATTCAAAGTTGTATTTCCAATCCTTATTACATAACTTGAACTGCTCAGGACTCTGTTGTTCAGGCCTCCATCCCAAGATATTTGCTTACAATGGAGCAGATAAATCAGAATCACTGGGCATTGGGTATAGCACCAAGTCTGTGAGGAGAATCAGTGATGACTGACCAAAGTTTTTGATGTGTAACTATGATCAAGTGACTGTGGCACAAACACAAAAGCCAGCAAAACCCAGTATCACCTGAGGTGGGTTCTGAATAAAGAGGAATGCCAATCTACCAGAAGATAAGAGAAAGGCAAAAGGTGGACTCATGCTAATAAAAGATAACAACTGGAGATTACTCAGTAAAGGACACATGGCAAGATGCCATATATTTGGTGAAGGGAGGTTCATAGGAACCCTCACAAGATCAGGACACGTTGACATAAAAAGATAGGAAACAAAAATCAACTTTTCTGATAAAGCATTGTCTAAAATGGAACTGTTGAAAGGTGGGATTGGCCACTTGTCCATGCAGGCGTCAAACAGTACATCTAAATGAAGGGACAGAACTCTTGGTTGTCACAAATGTTGAAATCAGTATAATGTGACATGCCAATTAAAAACACATTGAGCTACCCTTATTCATCCACTAGAGTGAAATTTAAATACTAGCCATACTGAGTGCTGACAAAGATGTGAGAGCAACTGGAACTTTCATGTTTCTGATGGGAATACAAAATGTCACTTTGAAAAATAGTTTGACAGTTAAATGTACACTTACAATAAGCCCCAGCATCGTACTCTTAGGCACTTACCTGAGAGAAAAGCAAACATACTTGTGTGTCCACACAAACACCTATATGTAAATTTTTAGTCATAATAGCCCCAAACTGCAAACAACTGAAATGCTCATCAACTGGTGTAAAAAGAAATAAATTTTAGCACATCTCTGCAATGAAATACTAGTCAACAATAAAAAGGAACAAACCACTGACACCAAACAACATGTGTGAATATTAAAGGCATTATGCTAATGTGAAAGAAGCCAAATGCTAGAGAATATAACCTCAAACTACCTGCTGCACAAATTTAGCAAAAGCTCTGTTGTAAGAAATTATACTTATATTCGAAAACCATACACTCATTCTACCATGCCACTATATCAGTGATAAGCAAACAATTTTGCCCAAGGGCAAGTTCCAAAAAAGAAGAATAAAGATATTTGCAGGCTACAATTTATTTTATAAATTACATACATTTTTCTCTATCAGGAGGTACAGTATCTACAACTGGGCTCAAGCATTTGTTTAATATTTCTTTAATGAAGGGTTTCAGATTATTTGCCCATGTTTTTGAAATGACAGAGGAACACAGAACACAGTAGCTGGTTTTAATTTTTGTTGAGTAAAGTATTCGTGGAGCTCATCACTGTCCTAGATAACCTAGCCTTTATCTGTGTGTCACATCCAAGTGAGCTCCCACAAGCCTCGCCCCCTCCAGACTGCCTAAGCAAGCCCTGTGGTTAACCAGGCTGTCTACACCCTCTTGACTGGTTGACGGCTCACCAGAGTGATGCTTACCACTAAAAATGTAATAACTCTGTCTCTCAGATCCAGAAAGAAAAAAAAGGGAAGAAAAAATGCATGCACTTTTCATTGCAATAAAGGAAAAATTCTCCTCTTGAATAATAATTGAGTGAATTGAGCATGGGCAGAAAGAGAGCTACTCCAGTGCCCTCATTCTCTTTGGAGACTCTTCCCCTTCTTTTAAGGCCCATTGTCTGCCCTTAGCATCAGCTTCAAGATTAGGAATTTAAAAAAAATATTAAACAGAACAAACTTGTCTCTAATTCTAGACAAAATAAAATATTCCACTGTCATTTATGGCTGAACCTAAGTTGTTACTGTAGTTGTAGTTTTTCTAAATCTCTTCAAACACTGGCAGATCAGTCAGTACAAACAGGCTTTAAAGGGGGAGAGAGAAGAGGAGAGAGGAGAGGGGAGGGGAGAGGGGAGGGAAGAAAGAAACGAGAGAAGGGAAGGAAAAAGCTTCTGTGGAGAAACAACTACTTAGTATATGATATTTCTAAATGTTCATTTTTAATTACTCCTGCTGAATATTCAGATATGACTAAAAGAATCAATGAACTTAATCACCCATGTTTATCTCAGTAGCACACATTAGAAAACTGAGTGCATCCATCATAAGCACAAGCATGACTGGGTGACAATGCCCTTCCACTCTCTCATCCCCATTCAGATCAGTCATAATCATACATAAAGGGCAAGCCTCAGAGATGCTTATCATGCCTCCCTCATCTTTCAAAGTAATTTTTAACAGATAGGTAAGTGCATGTGATTGTATCTTGTTTTTATAGCGTGTAAATGTAACCAGACACAATGTCTAAACAATGTTAACTTAAACTAGGAAAAATGTGTAAAGTTGAGGTAAATACTATTAATAAGACATATATTAAATTCATTAATATCTCTCAGTGACTCAGAAAGAGGCCATGATTCTTGGGTGTCCTGCCACTTGGACAAGTTTGGGAACATCTGCTCCAGCTGTCCCTGTGTCTACTATACCAAAGCTTTTCATTCTCGAGACATCGACCCCACCCTCATTCTCCTCGGGCTCCCCAGAAGGTTTTTCTAAACCAAAGGCCTCCAACATCCACACTGTCCCTCAGTTACAAACTTTCTCTCTGCCTCAGATATAGGTATAGAAGGAGACAGAGAGAGAAGCAGGTATATAGATATCATATGGTTGCATTTATCACATTGTAGTGGAATGAGTGAAGTGCTCAGTCTCTCTTTGACTCAGGCTAATAGCTCCTGTGAAGGACATGCTGTTCACCACAGGGGTTCTGCTTGAGGCTTGAGCATTTTGCAAAAATAGCCCTTGTCAGAAGGGCCTCTACTAAGGAGGTGGGAAGTGTGTACAGAATAATAACGCATCCATAGCGGAAGTGTTTCCAAAATATTTTTAAAGACATTTGGTGCAAAGGTTGTGGCCACCAGGACCTATTTTAACAGACGACAGAGAAATAAAGAGATTGCTAAAGTATATTACAAAAGGAAGATGCTAGAAGGAGGTAAGGGGCAATGGGCGGAGGGTGAGACCTGAGAAGAGAAGACAGGCGGACTTAAGGCAGAGCTGCTAAAGGGCAGGCAAGGAGCCTGTGGAGACGTGTTCTCCCCTGCGCATTCCTCAATGCCAGCAGCGGCCGGAGAGTGTGTAGGAACAAGAGTGTCTGCTATTAGGTGTTGAGTTCATCGCATTAGGGTGCTGCTGGGTACCTCCATTCGTCACCTGACATTAGCAGTGACATCTGCCATGCACACACGTGTTCAGTGTGCTTTTTATCACAAGGTGAGGCTTTTAAGTCCGCTCAGAGCAGAGCCACCTCAAGGAAGCAGGTCATGAATAAGGGCAGATCGAAAGAGCAACACCACTCAAATATGCCATTAAAGTTACCTCTTCCATAAAAAAGAAAGGAGCATCCCCTTAAGAACCCAGCAAACCAGAAGAAATCTGAGATTGCCTCCAGCAATCCCCACAGAGAAGAGGGGAGGGCCCTCTGGCTGTTTGAACCAACTCTAATCTAAAATGACCCCAGCTGACAGGGTCATATTTGCTGTCTCCCCACCCCTTTTTCTGTCCCGCCTTCTAGATTATGAGCATTCTAGTGGTGAGAATGATGCCTATGGGTCTTTGATTCCCCAGGGGCTAACATAGCACTGGACCCTTAAAAAGAGTGTTTCGGAGGATCTCTAGAAAATTCGATCTACCTCACTAGCTCAATGGGTCAACCTCTTAAAAGTGTGTGAATTTTTCCAAAAAGCCATCAAACGTGACATTTCAAAGAGAGGATTTCAGGAGAGCACAGAGATATTTTAGAGGCAGAATTCTTCCTGGTACCCCACAAATCGTATCACATAGAAAATGATCTGTTGTGCGAAGCCAGCGTTAGAGGACTTTCCTGAAAACATCTCAAGTGAGGGTGAGGACAAAGAGTGAGAGGCTCTGGCAGTGAAGGAGGTAGATTTTTCTAAAATACATCACTCCCACAAAGACAAAGAATTATCCACTCAACCTTTTGCCCCATTGCCCCTTACTCTATCAAATTCAAAGAGTTTGATGAAATCAAAGGATTGCAAATCATCTTTATATCAAATACGATTGTCATGCAATGTTCATGTGTTTAACCTTGTACCCCTACATGTCTAATGAAGGTCATTGTGGAGGCTGAAAATGTAGGTCAGACATCTGGGTTTAAGTTCGTGGAAGGAGCACCCCACCAACACTGACTTCCTTCCCCTGAGGTTACTGTAAGAAGTTGCCTGTTTCGGACTGTGAGAAGCTAGTTGTGGCTCCCAGAATGCTTTTCGTATGTCTCCCACACAGGGCACACAGCAGTCAAACTGAAACAGCATCCTTCTACATCCTTTCAGACTCACAAATGAGTCAAAGCCACTTCCCAGCCTGTTCCTCCTGCTGGCACTAAAGACATTATTCAACTGGGCTGACCACTAGAAAAAACAAGTTGTCCAGGATACACTAAGCAGAGGCCTGAAAAGAACAAACCTCAACTTCTGCTCTGTAGCAGGAACAGTGACCCAGCAGTTATCATGCCTAATAATTCCTAGAGTAGACGCTCTTGTAGCCTGGGAACCCAATGCCTCCTCTAATCAAACATTGCAATTGATGAAGAGTTACCCATGCAAGAAAGATTCTTCAAAGAAGAAGAAAATCAAATACACTCCACAGCACTCTAAGACAACTGAACACAATTTCCTTGATTATTTAGAAAACAGTATCTAAGATTATTTACATTATAAATATCATTTCATTGCCATATTCTAGGTGTGCAGAAATGCTTGGTAATACAGAGCTCTGGCAAATAAATGAAACCAGAGATTCAGCTCTATTAGGTTTCAGAATAAATTATAGGGTATGAAATCATTTTTATTCAGTAGGAGTGTCCTGCAATCTTTGAAGCCTTAGTGCAAATAGTAGAATTAAGAATGTGCATTTCCAAGAAACAAGTTGGGGTTTTTGTTTGTTTGTTTGTTTGTTTGTTTGTTTTTTGGCCTTGCACTACATGTGTCTTGAAACCCTCTATTTTTTCTAAGAACCACATGCAGTTAGGCCCTTTAATTATACAAATATACAAATATAAAGTGGAGCAACTTAGGAATTCAGTTTCTGGGGATTAAATTGTTTTGTAAAAGGTGACTTTGAAGATCATTTATACTGTAGGCAGAGTTGCATCTCTGCAGATTTTGTATTTGCAGAAAATTGCCTTTCTACCTATTGAAGATATAAAGGTTTCTCCAAAAATTAAAAATAGAACTAGGATATGATCCAGTAATCCACTTCTGGGTATATCTGAAGAAAATGAAATCACTATTTAGAAAAGATAACTATACCTTCATATTCATTGCAGCATTATTTACAACAGCCAAGACATGAAAACAATCTGATTGCCCATTGACAAATAAATAGATGTAGAAAACATGACACACACACACACACACACACGCACACACATAATGGAATATTATTCAGCCATAAGAAAATCTCACTATTTGTGACAACATGGATAAACCTTGAGAACATTATGGTAAGTGAAATAAGTGAGAGAAAGACAAAAATAGCATCTTATCTCACTTACATGTGGAATCTAAAAAGAAAAAAATTTTAAATTAAAAAACCAAAGCTCAAGGGTCAAGATGGCAGAATGGGAGAACACTGTGCTTGCCTCCTTTTACAACCACAGCAAAATTAAAACTAAACTACAGAACAATCGTCACTGAGAATCGCCTAAAGTCTAGTTGAACAGAAGTCCTATGTGTGCAACTGAGGGTACACAGAAGCCCCTGTGAAGCTGGTGGGAGGGGCGGAGACATGAATTGGGCTGCTCCCACACCCACGCGTGGCAGTTGAAAATTAGAAAGGCTATCTCAACTGCAGAGAGTCTGCTGAGGAGTGAGGGGTCCCAGCCCAACATCAGGCTACCCTGCCCAGGGCTCCAGTGACAGGAAGAGAAGTCCCCACAATTTCTGGCTGTGGAAACCATGAAGATTGTGACTGAGTGAGATGGAGGGCAACTAAAGTTCCAGACTTCCTCTTAAAGGGCCCTCACAGGGACTTACTTGCTGAGAAATTCATTCACTTGCTATGAGCTCCAGCTCTGAGGCAACAGCTTGAAAGTCATCAGGGACAAACAAGGGGGAACTAAATTATCTGGCTTCAGGGCAAAGGATGGAAAGGTCAGCTTTCTCCCAGACAGAAGTGCTGGCAGAAGCCATTGTTTCTTTGTTGAGGCTTCTTTGCTTCCAGCATGCAGACACAGGTGACTACCATACCTGAGTTTCCATCGACCTGGCTAACACTGATCACCACACTCTGGTGATTTCCTAAGTCCCTGATCCACCTAACTAGTGGGCCTACCCAAGCCACTTCTAGTGACTTTTCCACAAAAACGGCCTATCTTGGTTCATTCTGCAGACTTTCCTAAAACCACTCAAGGGTTCGTAAATCCCAAACAAGCAGCATCTGACCTCAGCATGCCCCATACCTCTTGACAAGCAGACACAAGCCCCACACTAGCAGCAGGCAGATTCGATTCTCAGCTTAACTTCTCCCAGATACCTTCAAGCTCAGTGAAGGTGGTGGCCATCTGCAGATTGCTTTGTGGCTTATTCCAGGTGGCCCTGGAAGGCAAAGGCTGTGGCTGAACTTGGACCAAGCCAGGGCACAACCCAGCTACCTCCAAGAACTACACACCCAAGGGTCAGACTGGGCAGGCACCAGAACCCTGCTAAAGCAAATCCTGCTTCATGGGGCCAGCCCCTGCACAACAATAGCTCCTCCAGTGTAGTCACTGCCAGTCCTCACAGCCAATCAGCCTGAGAGTCCATCTCTCCCACTGACATGTAAACAGTGACCAAAGATCAACAGCAGAGCATGCACAACCACACAAGGAACATACCTGATGCATCCAGCTTTGGTGACCAGAGAGACTGTGCTACTGGGACCCACAGGACACCTACTACGTAAGGTCACTCTACTAAGAATGGGAAGCATAGCAGTCCTACCTAATTGTGTAGAAACAAACACACAAAGGCAGCCAATATATCCCAAATGAAAGAGCAAACAAAGCTCCAGAAAAAGAATTAAACAAAATGGAGACAAGCCAGCTACCAGATGCAGAGTTCCAAATGCTGGTTATAAGAATGCTCAATTTTGGTGAGTACTTCAACAAAAGATAAGAAACATAAAAATGAAAATAAAAAACATAAAAATGAACCAGTCAGAAATGAATAATATATTAGAGGGAATCAATAATAGATTAGATCAGTGGTTCTCAACCTTCCTAATGCCGTGACCCTTTAATACAGTTCCTCATGTTGTGGTGACCCCCATAAAGTTATTTTTGTTGCTACTTCATAACTGTCATTTTGCTGCTGTTATGAATTGTAATGTAAATATCTGATATGTGCTTTCCCATGGTCTTAGGCAACCCCTGTGAAAGGGTCGTTCAACCCTCAAAGGGGTCATAGCCCACAGGTTGAGAACCGCTGGATTAGATAAACCAGAGGATCAAATCAGTAATATAGAAGATAAGGTAACAGAAAACCATAATCAGAACAGCAAAAAGAAAAAAAAATCCAAAAATATGATGAGAGTTTAAGAGGCCTCAGGGACAACATTAAGCATACCAACATCTGCATCATAGGTGCACTAAAAGAAGAGAGAGAGCAAGGAATGTAAACCTCTTTGAAGAAAACTTCCCTAACTGGGGAAAGGAAATAGACATACAAACCCAGGAAGTGCAGAAAGCACCAAACAAGAGGAACCCAAAGGGGCCCACACCAAGATACACAATAATTAAAATGGCAAAGCTTAAAGACAAAGACAGAATCTTAAAAGCAAACAGAGAAAAGCAGTTAGTTATATACAAGGGAGCTTCCATAAAACTGTCAGCTGATTTCTCTACAGAAACTTTAGACCAGAAGGGAAGGGAAGAAAATATAGTAGTATCTTCTGTAGCAATGGAAAATAAGGACCTACAACCAAGATCAGTCTAAGCAGCATACCTATTATTTAGAATCAAAGGACAGGTAAAGAGCTTCCCAGGCAAGAAAAAACTAAAGGAGATCATCACCGCCAATCCAGTATTACAAGAAATGTTAAAGGAACTTCTTAAAAAGAAGGAGAAAGAGAAGAAGAAATAATAATAAATATGAATAAAAATGGTAATAACTATATATGCTTATCTATCAACAATTACTTTAAATGTAAATGGATTAAATGCTCCAGTAAAAAAATAGGGTGGCTGAATGGATAAGAGAATAAGATCCTTAATATGCTGCCTACAAGAGACTCACTTCAGACTGAAAGACACACACAGACTGAAAGTAAAGGGATAGAAATGAATATTCCATGAAAATGGAGAAAAAAAAAAAAGCTAGGGTAGCAATACTTATGCCAGACAAAATAGACTTTAAAACAAAGGCTATAACAAGAGACAAAGAAAGATCCAGTAATTTCACTTCTTGGTATTTAACTGAAGAAACTCAAAACACTGCTTTGAAGGGTCATATACATCCATAGGGTTATTGCAGCATTATTTCAAATAGCCAAGATATGGAGGCAACCTGGGTGTCCATCAATGGATTAATGAATAACAAAGAAGTGGCACAGACTTGTGTACAATAGAGTATTACTTATCCATAAAAAAAATAAAATCTTGCCATCTCCAACAACATGGATGGACCTAGGGGTATTACGATGAGTGGAGTAAGTCAGGCGGAGAAAGACAAGTGCCACATGATTTCCCTTATACATGGAATCTAAAGGACAACATAAATGAACAAACAGAGCAGAAACAGACTCGCAGATACAGAAAACATTTTGAGGGTTGCCAGGTAGAAGGGGTGTTAAGGGGATGGCTGATAAAGAACTATGAATTCATAAGTACAAATTGGTAGTTACAAAATAGTCATGGGGATGTAAAGTACAGTATAAGGAATATAGTCAATAACATGGTAATAACTGTGTATAGTGTCAGATGGGTACTATATGTATCAAGGTGATCACATCTTAAGTTATATAAATGTCTAATTACTAATATAATACTATATGTCAACTATAATTGGAAAATAAAAACAAATATTAAAATAAAAACAGAATGGAAGCACAATAAAACACACACACACACACGCACACACACGCACCCCATAGTACAGACTGGTAGGGTTGCTAGAAGTGAGATTTGGGGGCAGGGGGAATTGATGAAGGGTGTCAAAAGGTACAACCTTGTAGTTATAAAACAAATAAGTCCTGGCAATGTCATGTACAGCATGGTGCCTACAATTAAAATACTGTATTGTATATTTAAAAGTTGCTAAGAGAGTAAATCTTAAAAGGTCTCATCACAAGAAAAAAAATTGTAACTATGTGAGGTGATGGATGTTAACAAAACTTACTGTGCTGGTCATTTTGCAACATATACAAATATCAAATCATTATGTTGTGTATCTGAAACTAATATAGTGTTATATTTCAATTATATGCCAATTTTTTTAAAAGGTACTAACTTCCAGTTGTAAAGATAAGTAAATTCTGGGGTTGTAACGTACAGCATGGTGACCATAGTTAACGATACTGACACAGCAAAATGGCGGCAGGAGAGGGACCTCCGAAAAACTCCTCTGGAGGGTACAACTAAGAAAACACTGCCACCTCAACCAAGGCCCTCTACACAACGCACAATCATAGCTAAGAAACTCACGCTTCGGGCAGAGGTTAAACAAAGGAGAAATGAAAAGAAGAGCGGGGACACCACTGTGTGGGTCCCCGCCTGGAACTCTCCCGCTGGGGGAGGGAGGAGGAAGGCGGCGGCAGGAGAGCGCTCTGGGCCTCACTCCCCCTGTGGAAGAGAGAAAAGGAGGCCCACGGGGGGCTGTGAGATACTGCACCCACCTTGGTTTGGCCCCAGGAGGTGCAGACCGGTCTGGAGAACGCAGAGGCTGGACTTCACTCCAGTTCCCAGAGGAGGGGAGCAACAGGGCCGTGGGGAGCCGCAGAGCGAGTGCTCCAGCTGGGAGGGAGGAGAGAGGGGGCTTCGTGTGCATTTCTCTGCCCAGCACAATCTCAAAGACCGGGAAACTGGATGGCTGACCCAAGGCACAGGGCAGAATCCGCATGCCGGGCAAACTGAGAACAGAAAGACACGGTGCACACCAAGAACAGGAAGGCGCCATCACGCTCAAACTCCCTGCACGACCCCTGGAGTTATGGGAAGAAAACAAAGCCGCGAATGCCCCTCCCCCACAGACCTCTGCCCGCCCAGTATCAGCGGCGAACACCAACTGCAGCTAGGAGGGTCCAGAGATGCTGCCAATATGAGAAACCAGAGAATTAAAGACATGGGGACAGGTGACCCATCAGAAACAGAGCTCAAAGCGACAATTATAAAAATGCTTAAGGAACTGAATGATAATTTCAGAGAGATAGCAAGCATTAAAGAAAACTTACAAACCATTATAAAAGACCAGAGAGAGATAATGACCACATTAACTGAAATGAAGAATGGAATAAAAGTCACCAAACTAGATAAAATAGAAGTGCAAAGCAGTAATTTGCAGGAAAAGTCAGCATATCTGTCTCTTCTAAAACACTCATTTAGAACAGATAGATATGAGAATCCAGAAAAATGAGGATGGTTTAAGATTCCTCTGGGACAATTTTAAGTGGAAGAATATTAGAATCACAGGTGTACCAGAAGGGACAGAGGAAAAGCAAGGGATCAAGAAATTATTTGAAGAAATAATGACTGAAAATTTTCCTAACCTGGAGAGGGAAATAGACATACAAGTCCAGGATGCACAAAGAATCCCAAACAAGATGATCCCAAACAAGACACGTCGTAATAAAAATGGCAAAAGTTAAATAAAAAGAGAAAATTCTAAAAACAGCAAGAGAAATGCAAATAGTAACTTATAAAGGGACACCCATTCAATTCTCAGCTGATTTCTCACCAGAAACTTTACAGGCCAGAAGGGATTGGCAGAAAATATTCAATGTGATGAAAACCAAGGATCTATGACGAAGAATGATGTAACCAGCAAGGCTAGCATTCAGAATGGAAGGACAGATAAAGAGCTTCTCAGATAAGGAAAAGCTAAAGAAATACATCACCACCAACCCAGTACTACAAAGAATGTTAGAGGGACTTCTTTAAGATGGGAGGAGGGATGGGAGAGTGGGGAAAATAAGGGAAAGGGATGGAAAAATTTAGTTTGATTGTTAATATAAAACTGAAAGCAAATCTCATGGACACAGTCAATAATTTAGTAGTTATCTGAGGGTAAGGGGAGAGGGGCTAGGAGAGAAGGGACAGGGACACAAATATATGGTGATGGAACGAGAACTGACTCTGGGTGATGAACACATAATACAACACATAGAAGATATAATGTAAAATTTTACACCTAAGACCTATGTAATTTTTACTAATCAGTGTCATTCCAATAAATTTTTAAGTGAAAATAAACAATACTGTATTATATATTTGAAAGTTGCTAAGAGAGTAAATCTTAAAAGATTTCATGAAAAGAAAAAAATTTCTAATGATGTGAAGTGATAGATGTTAACTAAACTTGAGGTAATCACTTTGCAATAAGTACATATATCAAATCATTATGTTGTACACCTTGAAATTATACAATGTTATATGTTAATGACATCTCAATAAAAATGAAAAATATAAGATGATCATTTTATTTCAATCACAAAAATTGAGAGAGGGCTTAGCTGGGCCATTCTCTCGTGAATGCCCATGAACATAGGTTCATGTATGTACAACTTGTACAGTTTCATGGGGCCCTGCGCTTACACTGGTCCCGTGCTTAGTTTAATGTTCTGCTTGACATCCTCGATAATCTTTTAACAAGAAATTATGCACTAATTTTTTCACTAAGCCCGACAAATCATGCAGCCAGTGCTACTCATGAGGTAGCATTCAGATATTGGTTGTGAATACATTCAACTGAAGTCTCAGCTGGGCTGACTGTCCAAGACGGCTCCCTTACTTGGCTGGCAGTTGCTGCTGACTGCTGACTGGGAGCTCATCTAGAACTCACAACCAGAGCACCTACACATGGACCTTCCAGCATGGCATTCTTAGGGTAGTTGAACTTCTTGCATGGCAGGTGGCCTCCTCAAGAATGAGCATCCTAATAGAACCAGGTGGAAGCGCATAAACTTTTGTGACCTAACCTTGGAAATCATAGAGCCTCACAGAAGTGAGCAGACCTGCACCTGCACGTGGCTGAAGGGACAAGGATTGCTTGTCCAAAACCAGACAGTTGACCAAGGTAATGAGCAACCTCAAAAAAAAGAAAATTTTGAGGGAAATGATGACGTTGCTCAGAGACTTCCAGAAACTTCTAGGAAACAGAATCCAGTAAAGGACTGGACTTCCACACACAAGCAAGATGAAAGCTATTACAATTTGAGTTATTTTGGGAAGCTGGCAAAGTCCAAGATCTATTCGTTACACTTCTAACGAGCTTTGCATAAAGCTTAGAATTCTACAATTGTAGGACGAAGCAAATATTGAAATTAATGTGCTCTCGCTGACCACTCACAAGGAGGTTATCCTCAGAGAAGAGTCCATGGTTCAGAGATTCCAGTATAAGCAAGTGAGCACTATGAAGAGGCAATGTAGCTTAGTGACACAAGGCAGGACTCCACCACCAGATAATTATTGTCATCGTACAAAAGGTACTAACTTAATCTGTGCCTCGATTTTCTCATCAGTACCATGACACCAATCAGTAAGTCCTAATTCACAGAGATACATGACAATGGAATGAGTGAATGCATCTAAGTTAGAAAAGTGTCTATTCTATTGTAACCATTTAACAAGTGCTAACTTTCATTACAAATGGTTTCCAGCTCTACTGAGAAGAATAGGCAATCCCTTGGTATTTACCTTCTGTACAGGAGGAATAATTATTTCTTTACTCAGTAAACACACTCTCAAATGACAAGAAGTTCATCTGAATTCTTAAACCCAAATTATACTACATAGTAGATTTCAAAAGCTAAGCAACATAGATCCAAAAGATTTGTTTTCTTTAATGCTTAATTCTGTGGGTATTCAAATGTAGTAACCAGAAGTTCGGTATCCCATGTGCGGACACAGTCAAAAGCAAGTGGCAGAAGCAAACCAAATGGCAGAAGCAAACCTTGCTTTTTGAGTGGATCCCACTTGGGGTTTGAGGTGACCGCAGAAGGCAATCAGGCATTTAACAAGTGGTCTGTGGGAAATTTGGGGTTTTTTTCTCTTACATGTTGAAAAGCCAAGGAGTGTAGAATCAGCAAATGCCTAGGACTCAGGAAACTGTTTCCTGATGGACTGGTATTTGAAGTTTTCCATGCGCATGGGGTCCCACCTGAGGAGGCCAGTCACACACAGATCCTACTCCAGCACGAAGCACCAAGCACCAAGCAGCCCATCCAAAGCTGGTCCTCCCAGATCTGGTTTCTGTCAACATCATGAGAATGTGGTTGTGGGAAATGGTTACATGGCTTCTGCTGTTGTCACCACTATAAACACAGTCTGGTCCTTGCCTTTAGGCCATGCATTGGGCTGTGGTGTTTCACTACAGACAGCATGTAAGGAAACCACAGAGGTAAGCCAGGGGAATAGGAAGTCTCCGAGTTTTGTGACAGCCACAAGCCCAGAACAACTCATAAATCCATCTTTGTCTAATGTATTGATTTATGTGACTTTGAAAACAAGATTTAAAAGATGGGAGCATTAATATGCTACTTAAGATGTCCTATTAAACTAGTAAGACTAGTAACAACTAGTTAGAACTTGGATCAGCTTTACAGTCATTGTTTATTTTAATCCATACCACAACCCTATGAGGCAAGTACTATTGTCATTCTCATTTTTATAGTTGAGAAAACTGAGGGTCAAAAATATTAAGTAACTTGTCCAAGGTAGACTATAGATACAAAAACACATACAGCAAGAATTTTAACATGAAGACAACTGTACACATATAAAGTCATGAATTCTTGTGTCTACATCAGTGGTATCCAACATTTTGTCTTGCCTGGGCCACATTGAAAGAAGGATTGTCTTGGGCCACACTCAAAATACACTAACACTAATGATAGCTGATGGGCTAAAAAAGAAAAGTAGGAAAAGAATTTCATAATGTTTTAAGAATTTGTGTTGGGCCACATGCAAAGCCATCCTTGGGTGCAGGTTGGACATGCCTGGTCTATGTTATCTAATTCACAATAAAAAAGTAATTAGAGCAGATAAAAGCATTACCTACTTTCTGTAAGTAGTAGTTAAAGTACCAAAATAAAGGAATAACTCAATAAATTCTGGTTCATCAATGTGAAAGATTAATACACAGTCACTAAAAATCAATGTGAGCACTATATGGAAGGATTGAAAATGTATAAAATATAATGTTAAGTGAAAAATTACCAAATGTAGATTGCATATATGTTATGATTACAGCCTTATAAAGCATGAGACAGATGAGCAGAAGAGAAAGAAAAATACTAGGAGTTACGTTATTGTGCTGGGATAATGGATGACCTTTCTCTTTTTCACAGAGTGGACAATATACTTACCATGCCAATACTGTTCTACGCCCCTCGCAACAACACTGTGGAGGAGGTATTAGTAAAGAAAAGGGAGGTTAGGTGATTCACCCAAGATCCTTAGCAGTTGGTGCAGCAAATAGGTACCAGAGCTGACATTTCAACTTAGCATATGGCCCCACCATTCACGTGCTTTGTCATTATGCCGTGATCTCTGCTCTTATTAGGATGTTTGTACAGTTTAAGAGCAGGGAAGACCATTTCATAGGCAAGAACATCGTCATGCTCAAATCAGGGTCATTTTCTTTTCTTTTCTCTTACTTTCAAAATACCTTCACTTCACTACTGAGCAAAATTCTAAAAATCAGTGCCCACTAAATAGTGAGCCAGGCGTAGGTCACAACTTCTAAAGCACACATTTCACATGGCCCCTATTGTGAAATTAGAAGACCAAGGTCATGTGCTTGGTAACATTTTTCGCTTAATAGTAAACAAAGATGTGTTTTTGGAAAGGAAGCAAACAGTCAATTTCCAGTGCTTTTTGTAGATAAAGAGTGAATCCTGAAAACCTCCAGTGACCTGTGTAATAAACATTTTAATCATTCTTCATTTTCAGATAGAAAAAGACTCTGGTGAAGAAATATTTGGTGACTTATCAATTTATATGAGTAGATTTTTTTTAGATAATCAGGCAATAGAGGGTCTGCAGTCCAAGAGACTAGAGTTTAAAACTGGAGACTATTATTTATTAGCTCTTGTCACCTTGGGCAAATGATAACTCCTCATTTCCCTCATCTGTAAAATGCGGGTAATAATATTTCCAAACTCATGCCACCATTGTAATAACTAAGATGCTCCTAAAACAGCACAATGCCTGACACACACAGCCAATACTTGGTACAAATGAGCTGCTATTATTGTTATCATTTTTCATTATATACTACGTTTTTTTCTATACATACATATTTATGATAAAGTTTAATTTATAAATTAAGCACAGTGTAAGTTTAAAAATACTACTAATACAATAGAACAATTATAATAATATAGTATAGTAAATGTTATGTGAATGTGCTCTCTCTCTCTAAATATCTCATGGTACTGTACTCTCCTTTTGACTTAAAGGAAGCCCGTAACAGTTTCTCTTTGGTGTGTCTGAACTACTAGCATCACTGCGTTTGCATTTTGGGGCTATTATTAAATAAAGCAAGGGTTTGTTGTTTTTTTTAAATTCAACCACAGCAATACCACAGCAGTAATCTCAGAACCAAGATGGCTACTGCATGACTACCCAGAGGCGAGTATCTACTGCGTGGAGACACTGGGCAAAGGGATCATTGACCTCTTGCAAGGGGCGACACAAGATTTTGTCGCGTTACTCAACAACGAGTACAATTTAAGATGTAAGAATTGCTTACTTCTGCATTTTTTATTTAATATTTTTGGACTGCAGTTGACCCAGGTAACTGAAAACACGGAAAGTGAAATCATGGGTAAGGGGACGAGGGACTACTGTATGTGCATGTGTAAGTGGAGAGTAAGTGGAGAGTGTGAATTTAACCACAAGGACTAGTATAGCTGTGGTGTGTAAGCATAAAAGCTGGTTGTCAGTTTCCTGGGACCAAGTGAAGTGGGAAACGTTAAGTGCCTTTGCCTCTTGGGATACTGACACCAGTTCCTAAGTGCCTACCATTTTCTGGGAACTGTATTAAGTCTTTTACATTTTGTTATTTCAATTACTCTTTAAAATAGTTATTGTACCCCATTTAACATATCAGGAAGCTGACTCTCACTCAGAAGGACGAAATTGCATGAATTCATACAACAAGAAAATGGTATAACCAAGGTTCAAAGCCAAGAGCTGTCTAAATATTAAGCAAATTTTTTCTGCCTTTCATATTAGAAAAAAAAAAGACCAACCAATTTAATAACCATTTTTCTCAACGTAAATTACAAGTAAAATTTCTCTCATGCAGCAATATAAAAACAGGTGACTTTTCTCCAGAGCGGGGAAGAAGCAGGAGGGACAAGGAGAAAGAGAGAGATTAAGAACATGTTTTTCCCCTCATGTTTTATGAAGGCATGGCTGAGGTCTCCATGGGGAAGGAAAAGTTCTTCTGTCCACCATTGTGATGGTGACACTGTATTTGAATGCCTGAACCGCTCAACTTACACCTTTGTTTTGCAGGGGACTGCCAAGTCCCAGAAAACTGGGCACAGGAGCGGAAAAACGGCCCTCTCATTCTGCCTAAGCCAATCTCTACTGGCAGCTGAAGAGGCTGGACTTCCCCACAAGGGAATTATTGATTGTCTTGTGACCTGTGGTAAGGAATATGGAAACAAATGGGAGCAGTGTGCCACCTTGTGAGCAGGATAGGACCTGCAATTTCCTAAATGACAGCCAGCCTCCAGCTCAAGCCAGGACTGGGAGCTGTAACGCAGGGCTTCAGGTGCAAAGTACCTGGAGGTGTGGGATGTGCAGGTACTTCCGTTCCTGGTCCCTGGGCCAGCCCTAAGCCACATAGAGAAAGACTGAAATGGGTCTTTATTGGAAACAAAACCAACATGAAACGTCATGAACTTGCAGTCAGTAAACCTGCTTCTGCCACTAACTGCCCAAGTGACTTTGAGCAAGTCACCTAATACCTCTGGGCCTCATCTGCAATGAGAAAGGTTGACCAGGTGATCTACAGGGGCCCATTCAGCTCTAACAATGTGAATCTACCATAGGAGGGAAATTGCTTTCTCTCCAATCTTCTCACCAGCCTTCAGGTTTCCGACCTCTTTCGCATACTACACCAAAATCAGCCTGTGCTCTTATCACATCTATCCTAGAGCATACAAAACCATCTACAAGTGGGCTGTTTGCCTACTGGCATGTTAATTTATTCATTCCTTTATTTATTCAATCATTCTTTGAGAAAATATTTATTATATATCCCCATTGTGTCCCCATGTCAAGAGTATCCTGGGCACATAGACTGCTGTTCCCCTAACACACCAAGTTTTTTTGTGCCCCTGGTATTTGTTTGTTTGCTTGTTGGTTTGTTTTTGCTCATACAGTTGACTTTACTAGGAATGCCCTTACCCCATTTTCCTCTAGAGCAACTCATATTCATCTCAGTGCAAAAGTTATCTTCTGTTTGAAATGTCCTGGTGAACTATCATCCTCTGTATCTTCTTAACATTTCATACCTTGATTATAGTACTTAACACATTGTTTTGAAATTACATGTGGACATGTGTAACAAAATAATATCATGATACACTCAGAGGTGTAATTGTTTTCCCCTGCAATGTCCTTCGTCTCTGTACTTCTCCCGTCACTCAGACAGGGGCTTTTTATATGTAGTATGCTCAGGATAGAGCTATTACTGCCCAAATGGACAGGAAAAGGAAGACTCATTCCACAGTTGTGAGCGCCAAAATAGACTTGTGAGATTCATAGCCAACTTATGAAGCTGATAGGTATGCAAGAAAATACTGTTTAGATTTCAAGAGCCTGAACATTTTAAGTACAAACATCAATGTTTATACCATAAGCAGAAGATTCTGAAGCAAGGAGATGAAGGGCCAACCTAGCAAACCATTCCATCCCCACCCCCATTTATAAGCTAGATAAAAGGTTCCCACACTAAAGAGTTAAAAATGGGTGCCCAGTCTCCTGCCACTTGCCCATCCTCAAGCCAAGTTGCATGTGGGAATGAGAACTTATGCCTCACTTCCACTCTGAAAGGCAGCAGCAATGGAGACAGGCACTGAACCAGCGGTACGGTAGCCAGAGACGGGTAAAAGAACCTCTGAGTCTCATGGAGACCAGAATCTGGAAGCTTCTGTGTCCCCAGGAAGGATTAGAGATGGATGAATGACAACCAGTGACCTAAGAGAGGTCCGAATGAGGGAAATGCAACGTGACCACCATGGCCCTTATGAGCAGGGAGGGGCTCTGTGGATGGCCATTCCCAGTACTGTGGCCCTTCCACGTGCATTTCTTACATTTCTTTGTATGTTGGCCAATAAATGTTCACTTTGTAAAATAATGAAGCTAGGAACATGGATCAGTAAAGAGTTACCAGGGAATCTCAATTTTGTGTGCACTGTTTTCCTTAACTCTCTATGTAACCCCCAAGAACCATTAATAATAAGCAATTCTCCAATGCATATAAACAGAAAATAGATTGGGGGTTGCTGGAGGTGGGGGATGAGGGAATGGGGAGATGATGGACAGAAGTTATAAGAGAAATACATTTAGGGGATCTAATGTGCAGCACAGTGAGAGTAACAGTGCTATATTGTATAATTGAAATTTGCTAAGAGAGTCCATCTTACTTGTTCTCACTACAGGAAAAAAGGTAACTACATGAGGGGAAGGAGGTGTTAACTAAACTTATTATGTGATCATTTTGCAATACACTCACATATCATATCATCACATTATACACCTTCAAGTTACACCATGTTATTTATCAATTATATCTCAATAAAGCTGGGGGGAAACTCATGTCACCAAGATCACACCCACAAAATAATAAAATAATCCTAGCACTGGGCTTTGATGAGAAAATATGAAAAACAATGACAGATATATAGAATTTCAAACTTTTTAGGGCTACACGGTCTGTGAGTACAAGCTGAAATAAGCATGTAAAGTATTGTTTTAATCATGAGTACTTTATTATATTAGTACTTGATATGTTCATTTTCTCATAAATCTTTATATAATCAGTACATCATAAATAATTAAGTTTCCTTGCAAATATAAATATCGAGCCAACCTCATCTATATGTAGCAAATGCTTAATAAATATATGCATGAAATTCTTGCCCCCGTCATTCCCACTTCACCCCATCCTGCACAGCCCCCGCACACAGTCCTAGATCGGGGTATGTTTTCTGTGTTTTCATGCAAATGGAAACATTTTACCAACAGAGCGCCCAGGGAATGGCACTGCATCACAGTGACTGGGTAGTGGTGGCCACATTGATCACATGGTGGTCATCGGAGCTCATAGACAATGGACCAAGGGGTCCTTCCTTCTCTTCGTCCACTTTCAGGGGCGTTGGAACGTTGGGACGTCTCAGGACTGTGCTAGGATTCAGAAGCGCCCCACAAAGTTAATACTGTGTCCAACACAGTGCTTTGAGCATTCCGTGCAGACCTCATGAGGAGCCCGAGGAAGTGGGGGGACGCGGGACCCGCAGGCGGCCTGCTGCGGAGTGCTGGGTGCGGAGCGCCGCGTCTGCAGCCTCTTCAGCCGAGCTGCGGGGCCGCCCGCAGGCCGCGCGCGTAGCGGACGATCGGGGTGACGCAGGTGCAACCGACATTCACCCTCACCTTCTCCAGCCGGAAAGAGTGAGAGCAGCCCTGGGGCTCCCTCCGGAGGACCAGGAACTCTTGCTCGATGGGAACGGAGTTCATGGAGCTGTCTTCCTTCCCCTCGGCATTGATGCAGCCCCAGTGCCTGCACTGGGCTACCGCGATCTCGGAGGGGAACTGGTGGGGGTCCCGCGTGAGGCTGCGGAAGGAGGGGCCAAAGCCAGTGGTGAGACAAGGGAGGGGAAGATGGGCAAGGGAGGCGGGCCCTGCAGCAGGGGAGGGCGTCGGAGGCCTTGGGGCTGCAGGGCAGGCTCGGAAACAGAGAGCCTGGAGCCCCCTCCGGCAGGTGCTTCCCTCCCTGAACCTCGGCGCCCTCAGTTGTACAATGGGGATCCTCATACCCCTCTCTCACGGGGCTGCTGAGAGCATTCAGTGACACAAATGCATGGGACACATCATACTGGAAAAGGTTGGCATTCAGTACATGTTCATCTTTCCGTTTATTTTTCTTTACATCATTAGTATTGTAATTATGAGCCATCCTTTGCTTAGAGACTGAAATCACCCATAGGCCTCCCAGTGTGTAGCCTGCAGAGCCTGGGGCGGGGGAGGAGGGAGCCCAGAGGTCTAGGAATCCAGGGCCTTCTCTCACTTTCTCCCTGCACAGCCCCCTCCGCCAGGAGGCCTGAAGGCGGCCAAGCCAGCCCACGTGCCCCCACACGCACTGCCTTCCCACTGGAAGCAATGCAGCCTGTCCCAGAAGCACTGCTAATGCTCCCTGGAATCTGTGTCTGTACTTATATTTGGAGAACATAGAGGAGTGCTTGATATTCCGAGAACCCACAAGGCAATGTCCCAAGACTGGACCCCGAACATTCCCAGCTAACTCCCCACTTCCGAAACAGGCCTTTCTCCTCTGCTCCACCTCGCTTCCCACGCCTTAAAGACTGAGTGAATCTGAGTGAATCTCTCAAAACAGACTTTGCTGGTTCCCACTTATTCCCACGCAGAGATGGTTACGTGAGCGGCTTCTACAACAGTTTGTTAAGTCCAATCTAGGGCTGCATGAAGCAGAACGACAGCGTGAAGAAATTGCAAGCAGAATGGTTAAGACCTTTGACCACTGGGGAAGACCGAGCCCAAAATAGCAGGTAGAATGTGAGCTCCCGGCTACAGTGGGATTTCTGTTCTTAACGGTCAATGTGAGGGCTTTCAGAGTTTCTTTATTTTTTTTCCTAAATTTTCTACTTTGCCAATAGAATAAATAAACCTATTTAAAAAAAAAAAACGTGAAGAACCGTTTCCTTTGCACTTACTTGTAATCCCAGGGGGAGGTGGAGCGGTTCTGGAAGTCGTGGGAGATGGGAAGACCCTGGTTTTGGCTGAGGATGCGAATGTCAACCCTTACACTATTGTCCTCCAGAGGAGGGCAAAGGGCGGCATCCCCTGCGCTGGGGGTGATCTGAGCTGCCCCCTTCCTCAGGAGGGTGAGCTCTACCATCAACAGCAGCACGGACTTGATCTGGAAAACAGACGAGGTTGCAAGTGGTTAGAGACTCTGGTGTCGCTTCCCGGCAAGGCACACCCCATGCTTCAGCTGAACTCGGCATTCCTGGTCTCTTATGGGATCCGGGCTTCTCTCGGAACCTCAGATCTTCGCCTAGAAATGGGAATGGTCATCCACGAAGATGTCAGGGTACCCAACGGCGTGACATAGCCCTCCACAGCATGAGAGCCCCTAACCAGTGACCCAGAAAGGCAACCTGGTCTGGGACTGGGTTGAAATCTTGACCTGGCCTCCTCACTGAACCTCTGGTTTATCTTCTCTCCAACCAGAATATAATACTTGCTTTATAATAATGATCACAGGATTAAACAAAATGTTCTATGTAAAATACCTGTAAATCTGTCTAACAAAATGATAGCTCTTGTTCTTATTTCCAACCTCATGCCCCATGAATCCCCCACGAAATCTTTCCTCCCGGCCATTCCGCCATCTAGAATGCACTGCCTGCCTCGATCTCTCCAAATCCCAACCTTCCATCGAGGCCCCACTCAGATGTGATCTTCTCCAGAAACTGTCCCTAAAGTAGTTCAATGAGAAGAATGTCAATTGTCCTTAAATCGTGAAGCTTTTACTAGCTAGGACACAAGCAGCCCCTCTTTATTGCCTGGAAATGCCGCACGCGTGCTCGTGGCAGCCTTCCACCTGTTAGACTGCAAGCTCACGCCGCAGAACGTGCCGTGGAACGAGCGTTCCATAAGTCCTTTCCGGGGGGATGAAAACGTGGGTGAGTGAATGAATAAAGAAAACAATACAGTTAAATTAACAATATAGTTAAGTTCAAAGCATTAAGAAAAACACTATGCAAACCAACGATAGCAAAGTTCCAACGATCCGTGCTAACTGAGGGAAGCAGGGGCACTAAGGATGCATCACAACAGAGACGATAGAAACCATTGCTATTTAAATCTAGAACACATCTTTTTATACTTAGATTGAAATATTGGTTTGGCTGGTGTTACAGGAACGCACACAGAGAGGAGGTGTTCTGTGAGGACCTAGCTAAGAAAGGAGAAAATTCTCTCCAGTGTCCCTTTGTCATGACAGGGCTTTGCTCACCCCACCATCCCATGGACACTTACTGGGATGGACAAGGCCCATCACCAACTCTTAAAACAATGCAGAGCAAGAGCTACAGCTGAATTGCTTTCATTCTCTGGGCTCAGTGTTGTTCAGGCTCACACCCACCACGAGTTATGTAAGGTAGGGAAGATCAGACATGTTGGTTAAAAGGACCTCCTTTTAACTTTGCTAGAGGCAAGAAATGATAAGAATAAAGAAAAAGGTTATTGTGTCAACTGGCTGTACCAAGGTAGCTGACACTAAAAAAGAAGTTGAAAGCAATATTGACCAGGATGAGCCTGGATGAGGCTGATTGGCCTTCAAATAACCAGCAGTCATCTACTTTCACCTCCCACAATCATTCATTCATTCAACAACTCCTTCTTTGTCTCTATAGTGCAGTGAATCAGACCCTGGCATCTGATTTTTGGGTCCATAACTCAGTTTCAGGACTCAGTTTCCTCTACCACAAAACGTGAAGATGAAATGAAATGACCTATATAAAGCATGGCTTAGACTGAGGGTCCTTAGCTTCCCAAGCCTGTCAATCACTTCCTTAGGATTCTCACATAAATTCCACCTTTGGATTTTCTCTTTTCTGTATCATATTTACTAACTCATTTTTAATTTTTATTATCACAGCTTTAAAGTAACTATGATTTGGCAAAAATTGCTATGCTTCTAATAAGTCACTATTATATTCGCTTACGTTCTTAGAGCATTTGAGGAAACACTTTTGCATCTCTTTTAACACTGGATTCTCACAACTGTCTTGTGGGAGAGGTCACATTAGCATTAATTACCCTGATTAGACATGTGAGGGAGTTGTGTCTAGGAGGCAACAAATAACTTGCTTAGGTTTGCCAGCCTGTTTATGCCAGTCTGATGACTCAAACTTCAGAGTCAGTGGTCCATGCTATTGCTATTGATGATCCTTATTATTGTCATCAAAGTGTGCCACTCACAGGTGTTTAATCTTAGCTTTGCTCCACTCGAGGAGGCAAGCATTTTAAGCAAGGTGACAGCTGTGTCAGAACTGCATAAGTGTTAGAGGTCACATAGCCCTTTATTAGAAAATCAGATTATGTCTGCAAATCCATCTAGTTTGGTTCCTGAAACTGTTGATCTAAATCTGTAGATTTTAGAGGTTATAGGATACAGAGCAGGAGCTCTGATAAGTCTCTCACTGGTTCTTAAGAATTACGTACACAACACTTCTTCTCTGAGAGGTTCAGAAATCTTGCCTCTGAATCATTCAAGAACACTGTATTAAGAGCCAGGAAACCTCAATTCATGTCCCAGTTCTTACATGTACAGTACCCAGTGATAGTGAATCTCTTAACTGATCTGCTAGTCATCTGTATAATGGGGACAGTAGTTCCCAACTACTATATGGGTTGATGGGAGTTTAAGCGGTAAAATTAATAATATTATTAATATTTAACACTTATTGAATGTATCCTTATTGATTGTTAAATTAAAATGGCCAGGTTAACTAAAAACCATACATGCATACATCTGCTGTTTCAGAATATAGATTTAGTCATTCGCAATGATATCTATTAACCACTCCCAAAAAAACCCCATAAGGGAGATACCATTAATAGCCCCCTATACTAATAAGGGAGAAAATAATGCATGAAGTAGTTAAGTAACTTACCCCAAATCCCACATTTAGTAGGTGGTGGAGTCAGGCCTGACTCCAAAGCCTACACCCCCCTAAATGCTGCACTTGATGGCATTTTCTAACATCTCTAAAACAATATGTAAATATATTACTAGCATAGCATTATCATTGCCATATGTCATGACTTTTTTATGAAATCTGAGTTCTTTTAAGTTGCAAAGAAAAAGAGGGTTATTGAAATCAGTAATATGAGTGATTTCCCAAGCCTTGTGGTCATGGTCCTCTACATTAAATTCTTCCCAGGCCTTACCTGAGGAGTGCCAAGAAAGATTCTAGACACAAGAGACGTAGATTCCCACCACACTAACATCTCTCCTCCAAGAGGCACAAAACAAAGCAAAAACAAAGCTATCAGAGACGTGGTAAACTTCCTACCTCTAGGAGCTGTCCAAAGTTAACAACCGGGAGGTTTCACTTCCTCCACCCAGGGCACTCCTCTACCTTAGTCTTGGTAGAATTATTAAACCACTTGGGGCCCCAACTTCCTTGGTTAAAATATATGTGTACATATCCTAAAAGGCTGGTTCAGCTCCCACATGGGGTTAGAGTTCTAAACCAAGCAAACTCTATCACAGTGGCCACAGGAGAGAGAGTGTCCAGTTTATGACACCAAGTCCTATGCAAGCTGACACCAGCTATGCAAAAGCCATCAGGCAGAAAGCTATGTTTTGCACCTCATTATAACTTCTAGTTTTTTTTTTCTTTTTTTCCCACCAGACAGGGGTCAAAATTTAAGTCAGCTGTGTTTTTTAAAGAAATGACCTCCCCAAAAGACACCCGTCAGGCCTAATTCCTTAGAAATCTGCTCTTCTGAAATCCTGGGGATGCCTGTACTTAAAGAGAAATTTGTATTAGTACTTACCATGGCTGTGCTATGCAGGATGGTCACTGTTGGTTTGCTCTGGTTGCCTGCTTCATGCAGTAAGCTCTGTCTGTGTATGTGCTGCCCTGTGGAAGCCTGTGTTGTATCCATGAGGGTACCTGTCGGTTTTATAGCAATCACTGCCCTTGTTTCAATTGACCTGCTTACTGTCTTAAGATGTGGTTACCCCAGAGTTACTGACGAATGTATTTTTTTTCTATTCCACTTCCTGAAGGGGAATCAAAGGGGGACCCTAAAAAGAAATGACGAAAAAAGGGCCGAGCCTTCCTTTCCTTCTACCCCATTTCCACGCCCATTGCCCTCAAATTATAACAAAATTCTTAGCTAATTTACTACAGAGATGAACCAAATTACAAATTGCTGTCATGATCTTTTATACTCTTCCACAAATGGCTAATAACTCTTGCCACATACTGTATGTTCTACTTCTCAGTCATGCAATATGAACCGTAGTTTAAGTGGGAGAGAAGCCTTGGTATTAAATGAGAGGCCTCTTTTAGCAACATTTTATAAATGGAAAACAAAACCAAAGAAATGAAGGACATCAATACGATATTCCAAAATTTAATCCCCAGATCAATTTATAGTCAACCCAAACTAATTCCATTTTAACTCCATGGTTAGACTCCTACTGATGCTCTAAATAATCATTATTCATAAAATTTAAGTGACCACTATCTTGGCTGTCTCTGATTGACGGTGATTTTCATTTTTACCAAAATGGATTAGCAAGTAGAGACATTTAAATGCTCTGACGTGTAATTTTAAATAACATGCAAAAGAGTTCATTTGTCTCAGTTAAGTTCTGTCAATAAGTATTTATTAAGCACAGGCTATATGTCAGGCATCGTAATTTAGAAATACATAGACATTACTGAAATAGCAGTAATTTGTTTTTTTGTATCTCCATTAAGATTAGGTAAAATTACACATGCATTTTTTAAAAGACAGGGTGCATTCTAGCAGGACAAAGTTATCTTTATCTACCACATGTTTGAGCAACATTTCTCCATTTTTTTTAACTGAAGGAAATGAAGAGGAAGCAGCTCTTGGGTTCATTGGAAGGCCTTCCAAATTTGATGAAAATTCTTCTGTGATCATGGGTCTTTCATCCGCATTTCTCCTATCCATGCCTGTGGAATCTTCTCTACACCTCTTTTCCAGAACAATCCAAAGTTTAAGTACTATAAGAAGACTTCCTTGAATCAACTCTCAGGCATTAAACCCTTTCACATTACCTCTCTGCACATACTTAGTTTATTTCACACTTGCTTATATGTTATAGGATGAGTCTCTGGGGTCTTCATGGACTTGGAGTAAGTTTAGTTCCCCTCAATAATTTCTACCAGTCTCCTTCTCTAAATATGTGAGGGCTATCTGGAAAAAAAATCAAGCCATAAATGCCCTTATTTTTCATATAACATGGCTGGACACTTTCCGGACAGCCCTCTTACACCCCCAAATACATGACCTAAAACAGTGTATTTTTATACACACATAAATGCAAGGCAAGCTCCCTACCACACTCCTTCTAGCTAGACTGAAACCCTTAAGCTTGCCTTATAGAGAATTTTCAAGACCTCACCAGATAATGTCCTTCCATACACTCAGTGCAGCTAGCACCATGAAACCAAGAGTCACGTTGTCATGTATCCCTCATGCTACCAATGCAGTATTTGCAACAGACCTGTAAAAGCATGTTAAATTGAGTGATTGAGTCACTCACTTTCTTCAGTGGCCTCTTATCCACTCAGAGCCATCCCTCAATGCAAAGAACATTACACCAGCTTTCTTGAAAGAAGGAACAAGTAAATTACCATGAATTAAAAGGGCCCAATTTAATACAAGAGGATTTTCTGGATTGCTGGGGAGATTAAAAGGTCTTTAGTGTAAAAAAGAAGCAACATTGACATTCTACATCCAGTGGTCACAGTGTTTTCCCTATCAAGGTAAAAATAACTTATCAGGATGTCAAACTACTAACCAGCTTTTACTGAGCTGGAACTGAATCGACAGATTTAGATCATTATTTCATCTAACATTTATTGAGCACTTTTATACTACAAACCATGCGCTCATCCTAGGGACACCGTAATGAATGTATGGTGAGCACAAAGGTGACTGGTAGAAGCCCTGTACCACCCATGACCAAGCTGTTACCAGTTATAAGAGTTTCTGAATTCAAATGGAGTCATCATTCAACACACCGACCGCTGGGACACGTTACATGTAACTCAAGAGCCCACCAAAAGGAACAGCAGAAGGCTCTGTAGTTCCAAGAGTAAGTTACACACAACTGAGCACGAGGTAAAACATCATAGCTGGTCAAACATTCAAGTTAGCAAGATTTCTTTAATGTGCGACCATGAGCTGGAAGGCCTACTACATGTTTGTTGGGGCTATTACAGGTGATAGACGGTGCTATTATAGACTCTACATGGATGAGTTTAAAATCTTATTATGGAAAGAAAGCAAATATATATTAACCAAGAAGATAACGACATGAGATTGTTAGAGAGATTGATCGTTACATGTACACATTTAGTTTTACAAATCCAACTTTTAAGAGCTTTTTATGTTTACTCAAAAAAAGGTGAATCTAATCAAAATATATGGCCATAACTTAACGGTACATATGTGGATACAGAAATTGATGCCTAGAAGTCAGGTTCTCCCATAGCAAAAGGCTACAATAGTGGCATTGTCAACAGAGGTCAGCTGGAAAGCTGTGATGACAATAAAATTGTAGGCTGGAGGCTGGATAAATGATGACCTCCTCTGGGAGTTCCCTGGTGGCGTAGCGGCTTAAGGCTTCGGCGCTGGCGCTGTCAGTGCTGCGGCCTGGGTTCGATTCCCAGTCAGGGAGCTACCCACATACCAAAATGCAAAAAAAAAAAAAAAAAGAAAAAAATGATGACCTCCATTATGCAATAGCAAAACATTTGGTAAAATTATTGCTGCAATAATTTAAGAGGCAGATAGTATACCTAGACGTAGAAGAGAGTTCTAGAGGAAAAGACAAGAAAACAGAACATTAGTTGTGTGTGTTTGATGCTACAGACTGCATTGGGCAAGGTAATACAAGAAAGAGATGAGTTCAGGAAAGAGCTGGCAGGTTTGCAAACAAAAATGAAACAGAATAAAGGAAGTCCAGAATTCAGAGTCTTGCCAAGTTTAAAAAAAAAAATTCTTTTCCCCAAAAGCAAACAATAAGATGGAAAAAAAGCCTTACAGAGAAAAATGCCCAGTTAACCAAATAAAGTTCCTATGAGCAAAAATCAAGATTAAGCATCTGGTACATTCTTTTAATTGAATAAAAGGACTCTGAATATAGAATGTAAGGGTATATTTCCAACCATTAAATTGAGAGAGAGAAAGAGAGAGTTACAGAAATGAAAAGTGAAGAAATAGAGATAGTCTGGGAATTATACCACAAAAAGAACTGATTTAAATACATTTACTAAGTTTTTGAGAGAGCTCTTAAAAGTAATCATGAACTAACCTCAGTCCCCTAACGTTCTAGGAGCAGGAACTAAGGAAAGTATACTCGTTGATACTATGTCAGAGGTGGCCGAAGAGGTTATTGGGGGAAAGCTAGCTCCCGGGGTGGAGCCAGGGGTCACAGAGTCCCTGGGAGTTGAGCCCCGCTTGAATCTGGTTCTGATCAAAGAACATTCCACACGCCCTGGCTATGGGATCCCCACAGCCAAGCCGGCAGAATGTCAAGGTTGGGACAGACAAAACTACTGTGCACCTCCCATTCTTTCTTTCTCCAAATGGAGGTGTTTATTGCTATTTTCCTGCTCTATTCTACCCACTTAGAACTTATGTCGTAAACTATAGGATACCATGTGGAAATTCTAGACTTTGAGCTAGAGACCCTGATAGGACGGGACTTGTGGGTGCTCTCCCTTAGGGAGAAGGGAAAGACAGGATGGATGCAAGGAGAGTGATCCAAGCATTTGGTGAACAAAAGGGTGGGCAGTGGCAGACGTGACCAATGATCACAAAATTGCTGTTCTCTACCTCCCGGAACCTGGAAGATGACCGTTGTCTCCTTGCTATGTGGCTTGCTTTGACCGAAGAAGTGTGAGTGGAAGTGAAGTGATTCACTTCTAGGCAGAAGAATAAAAAACTATTTGTCATTCTCTCCCTCTGCTTCAGGGATTGCGGTAGCATGTGGGGAAATGAAGGCACAGTAAGAGGATCTGGGTCTCTGACGGAGCGAAAGAGTTGCGCTCCCTGCTGACCTACATTGGACACGTACGCATGATCAATTGTTCTTGTAAATCACTGCACTTCGGAGATGGTCACCGTCACACATCCTAGTCTGAACTGACTAATAAAGAGACATTAAATGACTCTGCAGTCTTTTCTGCTTATTTTTACTTTTTATCAGAGCTCTGACTCCTCATGAAAATAGTTGGACAATGTTATCTTATATTCAGTTTAAAGAATTAAATATAGAAGATAAACTGAGGCCATCATTCACTATCTTACTCACTAAACAGAAGCTATTAGTGTATAATTTGTTTTAACCCCAACCTTGTCCCCAGATTATATTAAAACACTTCTCACTTCCCTGAACACTTAGTTCTGTTTGGGTCAGCCCCTTCTGCATATGGGTCCCAAACATTAAGTCACAATGGCCTCCCAGGGTTAGGGCTTTTATTTCCAACCTTCCAGCCTCCTGCAGCTCTTCCTCCCTTCAAGCACAAATATTCTTCCTCCACTTAGGTTATTAAAACCTATTAAATATATCATTTGTCTGTCTTTTTTGTCCCTAGATCATTTAGAAAGTCCATGTGCCATTCCTTTTCACTTCTCTGTCCCCTGTTGAAGAAAAGGAAAATTGTGGTAATGTGACAGCATGGTACAGTAAAGCTACAGACACCACCAACTCCACATTGTCCCCCTTTTTTAATGCAAAAGATGATTTCCAGATTTAGGATTCTCACACCTGTTAATTCAGTTTTACCTATTTGTTTGAATCAAATATTCTGACCTGTTATGTACTGGCTGGAGTCTCCATAAAAATCACACTTCATCGCAATTAACTCCATTTCTTAAAGATCAACTATGTTTGCCTGATGGAAAGATATTTTAAGAACAAAACAGCTTTACTTTGGGTTTGAACATCAGTGAGAGAGCATTGTAATGATTATTTGTTAGATGAAAACACTGTGCCAGAGTCATCGCGTGCTGGTACGTGTGAGATTACGCTGACCTGGGGTTACAGTAACAGAAAAGGCAGAGAACCCCTCTCCCTTCTCCATCTGTCACCGTCTCCCATTCTCTCTCCACGCCCGTGCACGTGTGTTTGTCTCCAAGAGTTTAATTTCTGATTTTTCTGATGAAAAAACAATGAAGAACCTATAAAAAGAGTTGGAGGGGAGAGAGATGAAGAAAGAGGATTGGAACAAAAGACTGAAAAAGAAGAAAATTAAGAAATGAGGAGAAAGACTTTTAAAAAAGAGTTCCCCCCAGAATACTGGGTGAGAATCCTGGATAATAGGGTTGCGATCCCTGGAGAAAGTTCCAGATCGAATCGGGGGACCTCTCAATTCTGCATGTGTTCTATGGAACCACAGAAGCTTTTGCAGCAGTCTTATCTCCTTACTAACAGAAATGCCACTGATTAAACTTCCTCGCTGTCCCAGTCAGTCACTGTGCTGGGTATCTAACCTGCGTACAAGGAGGAAAAATAAAGTACTATCCCCCACAAGACGAGGAAAATCACCCCAACACTCTCTGCTTCCCAGGAGTGCTGCGAACTTGCTATCAGACCAGACAGCGCTTCTGTTTTGGAGAGAACTTACCTTGGTTCCTTTTATAAGCACAAAGATAGAGCCCATACCAAAGTCTCAACGGAAAGGGAAACCTCTACACATACAAATAATAGGAATTGGAGTTACCCTGGAGAGAAGAGAACTGGAGAGAGGTGACAGCAAGAGGCTGCCAGCTGCCAGGCAAGGGCATTTTCGAGTCATGAGCTCAGCATTCAAACTGCTCCCGTGTCTACATTGCGCTTTAGTTCTGTTCCATGATTTCTATGTCTAAGGTAAAAAGTTTTTATATACAAAAGTCTTAGGCTGCCCAAACAGCAACAAAGTGATGAGGGGAGAGAGCAGCAGCCTCGGGTCAGGGGGCAGCGAGAATGGGCCCAGCGGGAACCTGGAATGGGGGAGTCAGCATCATGCCCGACCCTGGCCACCTCGGAGTCCGACCCCGGGACCCGCGGCAGCTAGCTTGCTAGCACCTGGGATAAAACGTACAATCTCGGGGCCTCCTCCCCAAACCTACTGAATCAGACTCTGCCTCTTCACAGGATCAAGTGATTCATACCACGTGAAAGTCTGGGATGCGCTGCTTTAGGGAACTTGAAAGAAAGTGCGAGACTTCCCATAAATTACAGCAGGGTTCCCTAGATGCAGTCCATTTTCTGAAACTGAGGAATTGAGAATCGAGCCTCCCTGAAAAGTGATTGGGATAAGCTCACAAGAGCCTTACTTTTCATAGCCACACTCCCTCACAGCCAAGAACCATCCGTGTTCTACTCTGGAGGGTTTCTCAGCAAGGGTGGGGACAAAGAGAGCAGTAAGACACTGAGGTCGTTCCAAGCCAGAATTCAGGAGCAGCTGGTTGGGATCAGCCTAACGGAGCGACCCACAGGCTAGCTGCAGGCAACTCAAGGTTTCCTGCGGACTTTCACTTACTCAGCAGCCCAGCTGACTTCCTGCATCGAGCTGGATGGAATTAGTCAGCCTACCACTGCGTGCCAAGGCCTGGGGAAAGCCCATGTGAGTGTCTGTCAAACACTGTCGAATTTTCCTGGCTTCCTCCCACCAAAATGTCTCCTCGCCTTCTTTCTACCAGGTCACACAGACACTGGGGATCAGCAGCATTTGCCCCTGGCCTGTCATCATGCTGACAACCCACAAAGTTCTGGGGCACGGCAAGTCTATCTAGAGCCGTGCTCAGGGAATACCACTTGATTTAATCTGTTCTTCCACCTAGTGTCTTGCTAATGAAAGGGTCAAGGGTATACCACCACTAAATATGCCCCTTTGGCATAAGGGTTATTCTGAGCTGAAGACAGTTGAGAAATAGACTCAGAAAAGTCTCTCTGCCCTTCCTTCCTGTCCAAAAGCAGGGCATTGATTTCCCTTTGTAAGGGGTCTGCATCTCTCATATTAGGAAGAAACCAACACTTACCCAGAGAGTAGGTACCACCTTGAATCTGCAATACAAACTACTCAGTAATGCTCAGCTTCTATTATATTTACCTTTCCACAGTTTCCTTCTGCTACAAATCCAAACCCCTCTTCTTTCTTTGTCTAGTTTCTTCTATCATTCTTTGTTCAAATGGTATCTCAGCTTCCTGGTCTAACCACTTCTTCGGATCTTCGCTTCTTTTCTACGAAAAGACTGTATGTACCAATCTTTCCTATTAATCTGTCTTTTTTCAATTAAACTTCCAAGACCCCAGACACTGAACCTAAGAGGGTAAAGGAGAAAGCATTTCCTCTCCTACATTACTTTCAATTCCTAATAGACCGAGGGGTTGTCAAAAATATAATCAAAGGGGGATATTTTGGAGAAGAGAAAACTTACAAAGAATATTTTCAAATATTTGGAAGTTTTTTTAAAGGGAGAGGGATTGGACTGTCAGTAGAAGTTTACACCAAGGTCTAATGAACATCTGGCAGTGACATTCCATTGGGGGCTGTTTGGATGGGACTCTCTCCAAGGTCTCCTCCAACTTTAAGATGATATGAAAACAAACAAAAAAGTATTGATACATTAATTAAACATAACCACAATCTCAGTCTTGGGAGTAGGGGTATGTGTGAGTGTGCATATGTGTGTATGAGTGTTTCTGTGTGCATATGTGGTTAATAGAATAATTCATCTTCTGCCCTCTTCTTCGGTTTTTTTTTTTTTTCTTTCTTCTTTCTGTGGAAAACAATCACATGAATGCAAATGCAAAAAAAAAATTCTCAGTGTCACCAATGGTTTGTGTCCCATGAAGATCCAGGTTAAGAGGAGAATAAATTGGGGAGGGCGGTGGGACAGAGAGAGAGCCCTGAGACAACCACACTTCCGAGAAATGTGTCACTTTCACTCCTGCATGGGACTGACTCAGAATGATAAATCTCAGGTTCTCTTGGTTTGTAGAGAAACACCGTAGAACAGCAGGATGAAATGGGTTTCCTGTGAGGGAAGATTTCTTCATCTCACCAGAGGTCAGGAATTGAAGGACGTATGAAGGAGAGGTAATGAGAGAGAAAGAAGAGCATAAGGGATGTGGGAAGGAAAACTGGAAGCTGGGGGAGCAGAGGGGTGCTCCCAGCTGAGCAGAGCTCATTCCACTGCTCTCTGCTGCATTTGACCCAGGGGGAGACCAAAGGAAGGTGGATGAAAAAGAACAAGGTATATATACTCTGAGAAAGTCGTCGGCCACGCAGAACCCAACACTTAAGTTGGGGAGAAAGCTTCCAGTAGATGGCACGTTTTTGTCCATTAGTAGGTTTTATGCTGAGCAAGTCACCCAGAGGAGAATGCCACTGCTGCTCTGTTTTGTCCTGTGACACCTCGTACAACCTATAGGTACATGTGTCCAGAGCGTCCTTCACCTGACACCCAAGTTAGCATCAACACAAAGTCAACTTCTTTTCACTTTTTCTCCATCATAGATCTCAGGAACTGCACTGATCTTTAGAGATAACCTGGCCCAATCCTCTCAGCCGGTGACGGAGGTCGAATGGCTTTCCTACAGACATCATAGGCCCTTGGTGAGGAGCCCCGCCTGGACACAGGATTTCTGACTTCCTCTCATCTCCATCTGCAAATAACGTCATTCCTCTCTCCAACTCTTCAGGGCCACTTCTCTCTTTAATGAAGTACTGCCCAGGGAGGAAAATAAGGATAATAATTACATAAAGCCATACAGCCCACAAAGCATTTTCATATACATGATTGTATTTGATTCGCACGACAATTCCATGAAGAAATGATGATAAACCTCTCCATTTCAGATTAAGAAATTGAGACTTACAGAGTGCATGGCAACAGCCCAAAGCCATACAGCTATTAAGTAGCAGAGCTGAAATTCAAACCCAGAGCATCTGACTCCAAGCCCAGAGAAGGAAAAATAACTTCCCCCAGATACAGGCTGGAAAATATTTGAAACAAAAATGCCCAGGGCATGGTGGAAAGATGTCGGGTTGTCAGGGTGTCAGACTTGCAAAGTGTGCAACATGGGGTGTCTGGACTGGCGCTGGGATACCTGAGCGACTCTGCCTGTTCTCCAGAGAGCATGAGAAATCAAACCAGTCTTTTGTTATTCTGAACGTTTTTTAGCCTTTTCACATTATTTTATACACACTTATCTGTGTATTAACAAGATAAGTAGAAACAAGATCTGGCCAGATTGTTTCGAAGACAGTTTGTTAAGATGCCTTTTCACCTCCAGATAACAATACTTTTCACCTCCAGTTTTCAAAAATTATATAGTGGTGGAAAAGTGCCTTTCCTATGCTCACTAGAAGTGTACAAGGGCTGTCTGGAAAATATCCAGCCACGTGATGTGTAAAATAGAGGCATTTATGGCTAGATATTTGTCCAGACAGCACTTACAGGTTAATTATAAAAAAATTTAAACCACTTCCATAACTCTGAATTGCAAGGACTTGTGAAGGTATTGTGTGAGAAGTACATGGCATGAGATCTTAAAAATAAACTTAAAATCTTGACCAAAATAAATGTGGCCATTTTTAAAAAGGTAAAGGTGGGGCTGGGCATGATATCAAGTGTCAGGAAGGATGTAGGACAAAGGGCATCCTTCATACATGCATGTGGGGCTATGAATAGGTAATTTAGTGAACTATATTTAAACTTCATAATTTTGGTCCAGCGATTACACTTCAAGAAACTACTCTAAGGAAGTAAACAAGCAGGTGCCAACTATATACCCATATACACAGATGTTTCTGGGAAAAAACACAAACTATGTTTTCTCTGGGTAGGTTACAGGTGTTTCTATTTACTTCTTATGGTCATTTTCTAGTGTTTCTCTAATAAAAGTATACTATTTATATAATTAAAAATTATACTTGAGTTGTTTGTAATTTTTAAAAATTTAAACAGGTTCTAGAAAGGTAGTTTCTGGTAATCCCAGCTTTGTGAGATGAAATGGAAAAGCAAACACTGGTCATTGTCACAGAAGCTCACCGCTGAGATTGCTAGGACAGCAAGTCCCAGCTATGAAAGATCTTCTGTTTCCTCTGGGCACACTGGCACCCACAGGCCTTATGACACCAGGTTTACACATAGACATAGCTGTGACCCCCCCCAGCTCCCACAACACCCTCAGCCTTCTGAAACCCAGAAAGCAGGGAATTAAGGCTCAAGATAGCCCTGAGTTTGAATCTAAAGTCCACCCGGAGGCAAATTATCTAACATCTCTAAACCTATCTCCTCTTGTGTAAAACTGGGATAGTAAAACCCACCTCATAGGATTGTAGGGAAGCTTCGATGAGATCGTTGATAGGGGCTTAGCACTTTACAAACGATGGCCATTAGCAGGACCACACTCATTCACCTGCCCCCATCCCTAGGTGTGTGAAGAGGTTGTTCCTGGTAGTCAGTGTACTTGGGAGCCTGGGACCTTTATACAGCATCCCTACATGAACTCTAATTTGCTTAATTGTTTTTGTTGTTGTTGATTGGGGGGGCGGAGGGGGGGGGTGTTCCCTGGCTGGGACTCGAACTCGGGCCACGGCATTGAGAGAGCCAAGGCCTAGACACTACACCACCAGGGAATCCCCTAGTTTTTTAATTATACATTAGAGTTGAATGTGACACAAACACTTGCATTTATTCTGCATTACCGATTTTCAGAAATCTGACTTGAAGTTCAAAGTTTCAGAAACATTCGTAGTCCCTAAACTCCTATAGGCTATTGTTTATTAATCCCAATCTCAAATGCCTAACCTGTAACTTGCTAATATGCTGGTGATATATATATATATATATATATATATATATATATATATATATATATATATATATATAGATAGATATATATAGATAGATATAGATATATATATTTGTATTGGATATATTGTTAAGTGTCATTTTTAAAACTGGCTTTAAAGTTTGCCAAAAATAAGTTATGACTCATATTAGGGTGGTTGATAATTTTGTTCACTATTTTCCTAAACAGACCATGTTATGTTTTATTAGTTGTAACAATATTTTTTAAAAATAGCACCAATGCACAGTTAAAGTTAAGTCCAACTTTAGGCTGTGCTTCTGGAGATATTATCCAGTTTGATGATCTCAGTCATTCACTTAAATGTCTACAGCAGCAGCACACATATTCAAGATGGCATGAGCTGACCTTTCCATGTCAAGGTTAAATACTGGTACTTAAAGGTAGAAAAGCTTTGCTTGTTACAAAAAGTACCTACTGGGAGAACTATTATCAGAAATGGTAAATCTCAGCAGAGGCTAATCTCCTACAGGCTGTGGAAAAATACTCAGGATGTAATAGTAAAAATATTTAGGAACAGAATTAAGAATCTTCATTCTCTCTCCCTTGCGGAAGGACTGATGAGAATAAGCCAGGATTACAAGCTGCTTGATAATGGAGCAAGGAGAACCCAGCACTCATCACTGAGCCACCACGCCTGAAGAGAGAGAACAAGTTTGTATTTCAGCAAAGAAAGACAAGTGGCGTCGAACAAAACGTAACTGTGTTCTAACATTTTTCTAGGAATTAAATCTCTTGGGATCGCCGGAAACATCTTGGAGTTCTCCTCACAAAACAGAGAGGCAGAGACATCACAACCCTGAAAAAGATATGTAACAACATGAAGCAAGACTCACTGTGACCAGGTTCCAAGTGGCACTAGGGCTCGCGTGTCCCGTGGGTAGACATGACACTGGCTGTTAAGTCATACGCATTACCAGAAGAAACCTCAGAAAGAACCTAGTTCAACCACCTCCTTTTCCAGATAGAGAAATCAAGCATTTCCCTCTAAGGAAGTGGCTGGCCCAGCCTGGCACATTAACAAACCACACACCGTCATAAAGGGAACGCGAACATAGCACCCTCACTTCCCAGAGCAGGCTCTTCTCTCTGCCAACTTTGGCTGAGACATTTCCTATGCAACTGGTGTAAAACACTCTCCCTCTCCCCTGCCCTATCTGTAAAGCAGAGGAGGCGATAACCCGGCCCCTGGGGCGGCGAGGGGAGATGGCAGCTAAGAGTGCACACACAGTTGTTAGGGCTAAAGTCACCAGCACACACCTGACATGTTCCACGGCCAAATTCTTTGGGTAGATGTCAACTCAGAAGAAGGCTGGAGCCATTAGGACCACTGGCATAGTTTGAAAACTCAGGAAAATTGAGAAGGGGATAACCTACCAATTCCCTGGTTGGTGGGGGGTCTTTAAGTCGTCTTAATGACTCCACCTCCTACCTCACAGGGCTGTCATAAGGACTGAGGTGAAGATTTCAGTCCTTGGGAGAAGGCTGAAGAACCCATTGCCACAAGCTAGAATCAAGAGTCCTCCTTTGAGAGGTGGGAGGACAGAAAGGACAGGAAGGAAGGGGACAGTCTGGAAACTCAACAAGGGGGAAACCACTTCAAATGGTTTTGATCAAAAGGTCATTTTTTAAAAACATGCATGTCATCATTTTGCTTTAGTGCAACTTGGAATGTGCAGTATTAATGGAAGTGTTAGGGTGTAGCAGGCACTTACACCTACTGTTTCCACTCACGGGCACCCTGCAAGGCAGTCATCATCCCATTTTACAAATGAAATAACCAGCAGCACAAACCTTCACCGAATTCCAGTGACACTTACCAAATTGATTTTTTTTTTTTTTAAACTACACCTTCCTATTGATACTTCATTTATCCAGAATTAAGGAATAAGGTAGCATAATTTTTCAAGAAACAACTTATCTCCCTACACCCCACAAATTATTTTAACTAAGAGAGCAAGCCTAAATGGAAAGAGACTTCTCTTTTGGAATGAAGCGTGGTTTTGGTTGGGTTTTTTGATGAATCTGGGTCATCACTGCAATCTCAGCACGGTGTGATAATCGTGATGCCCTCAGGGGCCACTGCCCTATAGGTAAGCCCCTGCCTCAGCCGCCTCTTGGCATGTGTAAGAACCTATTCCTTAAGTGCTCACCCATTTCTTTTGTTGCCGAGTTGAGACACTATAAATACATACATTTTTAAAAAACTGTAGAGCCAGTGAGTTCCTATAAGTAAGTTATTTTCACACAATTACTATCTATATGGCTGCTGAAGACTGTCTTCTGCCTCCCATTCTTGCGTTGGCTTGCAGAGAACCTAACTGTCGGAAGGTAAACTTGGTATCACAGGTACAGTAGACTCTCCGTTAACTGGAACGCAAGCATTTTGCCGGTTTCTTGAGAGTGCTGGTTGCTTGAGTTCCCATTAACGGGGAGTCTGCTTACATTTATTTGGCCTCTACCAATCCCCGTGGGTGCTGGTTAACTGAATGTATAACCAAAATGCAAGGTGCACCGAGTTACTCTCCCACTCTGTGTCTCAATTTCCTCAGGAATAAAGGATAGAGAACAAGAGTCCTACTGACAAAATGCCTTTCTGGAAGGGACTGAGACCCCTGAAAACCCCAAGCTTTTCTTCACACCAGTCCCCCATCAGTAGCTTCCCCCTCCTCCCGACACTCTCATGGTCCCTCAATTAGCTCTTAGTGGGTTCTCATTCGGTACATATATTCTATTTTTAGAATTCTGACCCATTAGACATATATATCCTCAGACTGTAGGCCCTGTTTTTGCACCCAGCACAGCATCACTCATCACCAGTACTCAGTCAAACCCCGTCTGGTACTGCTGCCCTCTCCTTTGGAGCTATGTTCTCTAGATCTCTTCCAAAAGAACTTGGATTTCTTGTCTGAGTCTGGAAATACATCTCGAAGATGAAACCAAACTCAACAATTCTGTCTTCCCTTAAAAACAAAAAACGTGTGCCATGAGACTAAAGACACTCTCCCACTACCAGCTCGGGGCGGAGCAGCCCCTCCCAGCCAAGAGGGAAGTAGCTCACCAATCACACAGCTCGGAAACAGCACAGCCTCCCCTCTGCAGAGCCGCCTCTACTCCATGTGACCAGGACCCCCAAAGTCACACGTTTTTTATTTCATTATTTTATTAGCTTTAAATGTTCTTTGGAAGTTACTCAAACCATGCAGCAGCAGACGAGTAGTGCCCTGGCTCCTCCACAAACTTCTGTGCAGAAAGGGACAAATATCAAGGGCTGGACACCCAAGTACAAGTGGCTCCTCAGGAATCCTGTAAGATCTCTTTATGGACAAAACTCACATGATTCTGAGGTGTCTGATGTTTTGGGTACCATTTCTCTAGGAAGGGGATTTGATTCAGGCTCAGAAATGGCAGAAAGAGGGTCAGTTCTTCCCCTGGACTTTGACACACTGACCTCCTGTGGCCATTTAGCTAATTCAAATCGGCAGGGTTTGGTTTGCCCAATCTTAACGGATAAATGCCGGAGTCAGCGAGGAAAACGGCCTCAAGACCCAACTGAGCGCGCACGGCAGCCTGCCGCCACCTTGTGGTGGCTTGGTGCAAATGTGGGAGCAGCAAATCTTGCAGGGCAGAGCTTTCCAGGGAAACAGTAATAAACTGTCTGCAAAAACACACAGTATTAAGGCCACGTGCACAGTATTAAAATGGGTGAGTTTATTAAATGCTTAGGTCAGAAGTACACTTGTTTTAACCGGTGCTACAGCAAAGAAAGCTTCCCTGGCCTTCATGACTTGCCTCAGAGCTCCTCTCCACAGCACAGAACAACCCAAAGCCTGTTCTAGACCAGAGTGCTGGGGGTGAGGGTGGAGGATAAAAGTCAGCACACACAGAAAAGATGAAAAGCCATCCAGCTGTGCCCCCCAAAATACTCAGAAGTCATGCACTATTTACAGCAAACAATGGTGTGGTTTGTTTTGGGGTGGGGAGGGTGATCCAGTCTTTTTCACTTTCACTCCCCACTTGGCTCTTGCTTTACTGCATAGCAGCTTTCACAAAGCTTCCATCAAATTGTGTCTCAGCTTCATCACGTGTCCCTCAACTTCAGTTCAATCAAACACTGTTATTCAGGGAATTCAGGCAAAGACAGCGGTTGGGGTGGGGGACCTGGGAGAGCTTCCTTGGCAGCACCCAGAAGTTCAGAGACGAGGCCTCCTCAGATGAGGAAGATGATGCCCTCGGACACCATGACCTGGTTGTCGTCCTGCATCTTGCCCAGGGCCGCCTGGATCTCCGCTGAAGAGAAGGGCTCTTCTTTGTCCCGGTTGATGGACTCCGTGAGACGATTCATGCCCACTGACTGTGCATGGGCTTCCCGGAACACCTCCAGCAGGGCCACCTTAAACACCTTCAACCTGCCCAAGACAGGAAAAGAGGGTGAAGGAGAGTAAACAAACCCAAATGTTTTCAGGCAAGATCTACGCTGGGAAAACCAAAGGTGTTCACACAGGATAGTCACCCCACGACTTACACATACACACATCCCCACCTCTGACAGCAGCTCCACACCCGCATCTCCCCCTTTAGAGCTAAATTGTTGTATTATAGTTTCCTGTACATGAGAAAGCATTTTAAAAATGAGGCCTTTGAAGGTGTGGAAAACTGGAACTCCCATATACTGTTGGTAGAAATGTGGACTAGGATTGCATCTTTGGGAAGCAATTTAGCAACACGTACTAAAATTTTAAAGTACATGCCCTTGGACGCAGAGAGGCCATTTCTAGTAATTAGCTTTACAGCTACACTTGCCCAAGTATATAGTGATAAATATGAGAATGTTTTACTGTAAACAGATTTATGTAACCTAAATGTCCATCATTAGAAAACGCAAATAAAATTTTACACATCGATACTATGGAAACCCCACAGTCATTAAAAACAGATATTTATGATCTGATTCAGAAAGGGCCTTCAGATATAGTTCAATGGTTGTCTCTGGGGAGTGGAATTACAATTGATTTTAATGTTTTTTTCCCCTAAATACTTTGCAATGTTTCAAATTTATTCAGCAAACATACTGTGTTCTGTATTAAAAGAAAAACCTTAGCCATGGAGTTTCTTTGGTGTCCAGTAAATGTAAAATTTATAGGTAAACGTTTCAGAAACTCTAGTGGTAAAAATTCTTTAGCCCCAAACAAATGACAAATCAGTGGGAAAAAAAATATGTATTATCTCCTTCTGAGAAAAACTCAAGGTTACAGAGACACAAACTGTATCCTTGCTCTAAGACTCTTCTTCCTGACCTTACAAGGACATCAGATTTAAAATACCCACAGAGAATTATTGATAAACCAAATGGTAAAGCATGAGAACTAGAATTCTGGGTAAAAGATATACAAGAGTTCTTCACAAACTATCTTTGTAACTTTTTTCCACGTTTAAAATTATAATCAAAACACAAATGTTTTAAAAATCCTTCAGTCTCTAGTTTTGAGTTTCATTCATAAGCAGCTTGCTTAACACCCTCACACCCTCTCCCTGGGAAGGACTCCTTGCCTCAGCGACATGTGGAATTCACTTCCCTACTCACCTGGCTTCACTCAGCTCCACCTTCTGGGATTCCCTGGTCTCCTGTGAGTCTGCTGTCTTTGGAGTGTGCACTGAGAGGATAAGTGGTTGCAGAGAGTGGGAACACAAGGTGAAGCCACTGCACAAATAGCAGAGCAATGATCTCCACTCCCCACCCCTCACCCAGTCTGCTGAACGCTATTTCCTAGGGTTCCTATGGGGCCAGGCAGGACAACTGGGATAAAGGGAAACGTCTAATGAATGAACAAAGAACCCAGTCAGGCAGGGGACCCTCAACATCCATTATCTGGGATGCTTACACCAGACTTGGCAGAGAGCGTAGTTCATCAAGGGGGGATGCAAACCACTGAGCAAAGCTCATTTCCCTAAGTTATCCTGTGAGTTTCCTAAAGTTCTTTCTTGAGACACACCTCTCAAGATACAGGGCCCGGAGCAGAGCCAAATGGGAGCCCACCAAAAACTGCAGTGCAGAGCAGCTATAAGTCAGGAGTCACAGGAACCCCCTTATCAGTAGGGGGTGCTTGCTCACCTTGAGGCATTTCCTCCTCTGTGTCACTGAAGTCATAGGGGTCATATGAGTCCCCATCCTTGGCATCTGAGTGACGAGTCTTCCTTCTAAAATACCACAGTAGTTAAAAGAAAAGCTCTGGGGAGCCCCACCCTGTGCCTCTAACCACAGAGAAAAAGAACCAGAACCATCCACCATCACAGTGGAACGTAGGCCCAGGCCTGCACAAGCTGTTACTTCTCCTGCTTCACAATATCTTTGCCTTACAAACTGAACCATAGGCCTGATAGGAACAAATAATCTTGAGGAAAAAAATCTGAAATGTGTATCCCAACACCTCTAAGTGGGTGACTGCTCCTGCTATTCATCCATTCTTTAGCAGACAAGAGACGACACATCGAAGACCACAGAGAGCTCGCTCACTCTGTCCTTCGCCCAGGTTACCTTCACCCTGAAACCCTGCAGGTCTTGTGAAGAACCGGATGTCCAGCTGCAGGACCAGAGCTGCCCCCTAATGCTCCCCTAGCCCTTACCGGAATCGTCCATCAATCTTTGCCCCACCTTACCTTTTCCTCTTCTGATCTTGGTCCTCCTGGCTTTTCTCCTCTTCATCTTCTGTCTCTGATTCATCCTCATGCTGCTTCTTGCGTTTCTTCTCCTTCTCTAGAACCTAGGGCCAAATACGTGTGGATGGGAGGAGGCACTGATGCCAGGGAACCGAATTAGAGCTCTGAACAAGAGTCCCTTCTGCACCATCAGCAGAAATAATGTCCATGGGACTAATGACTCACCTAGCCTCTCTTGTCCCCAAGTCTCAGGACCAGGACCAGGGGATAGGTTGTTACCAATTTTTAAAAATGATGAATGGTATGTTCAATGAACATTTACCAAATAAAGAAATGAATGAAGAAAAAGCACAGCCCATATGGTTAAGTGGGAAAGAATACATTTCTTTATAAATCAGGTGGTAATTTAAATTTAAGACTACCCCCACCCTAGCAAAGAGAACAGCCAAGAAGAGTTAATGAGGGAGTTCCCTGGTGGTGGAGTGGCTTAAGGCTTCGGCGCTGTCAACGCTGCGGCCTGGGTTCGATTCCCAGCCAGGGAGCTACCCATATACCAAAAAAAACCAAAACAAATAAATCCAACTTCATAATTAAAAAAAAAAAAAAAGAAGAAGAAGAAGAGTTAATGAGACTCACAACCAAACCCCAAGGAGCTACAATTCACCAGGTTGGAGGGGGTTGGGAGCAATGAGAAAAAGGGAATCACAGCTTCAAGGCTTGATGTCTAACATGAGAGAGTCAATGTCACAAGTAGATATGGGGACATGGGATGAGAGGTGAGTCTGAGAGCTCAACTTTCGACATGAGCTTCTGAAGTGCCAATGGGTCACCTGAAGAGGCTGCCAAGGAAAAGGTAGAGGGCAGAGGATAATGACCAAGGTCAATGCTTCGGAAACACCTACATTTTTAAGAGGCAAAGGAAGCAAGGTAGAGAAGCAGAGCAGGTGCAGCAGCACAGATCAGTCAGCATCTCTGGGGTCTCCCCAGGCCCTGGCATGGGTACTCTAAAGCGTGTGCATGCAGTCAGGGCTGAGAACCACTGGTGCTGCAGGGCCTGGGGCAGGGGGAGGCCACTGAACACAGCCGACACACACTGCCTTCTGCCGACGACCCCACCCCAGCTAGCAGGTACAGGGGGTTGGGATTTATTCTGAAGGACCCATCGCCATCAAGCAGCTGAACCCTCACCTTCTTGAAGTAAGCATACTGGACCAGCTCCACAGCTTCCTCCGCATCCTGCAGGTCCACGGTCTTGCTCATGCGGGCCTTGGCATGGGCTGTGGCCAATCGAATCAGAGTCTCCAGTGTCCGCGCAGTAACTGGTGATGTCTGGGGAAGAACACAAGAGGATTACCTACCCAGAATTACACATGTTCCTCAGGCACGCCCATCACTCCCACAGCATAAACGAGGAAATAATGACACTACCAGAGATCTCCTAAAGTCCCAGCAAAGGATTCAGAGCTGTGGATTCCCTATAATGACCATATAAAATTCAGAAACATGAAACTTATCAAGGAATTACATGTGAGAGTATTGAGGGAGGAGGAGAACAGGAAAAAAAATTAGGCATCTTACATACAGCAAGACAGACTAAGGCCTAGAATAAGTACAAAAATAAAGAAGAAAAACAATCCTTTACTACAGGCTTACAATGCACCATTCCTGTTACACTCCTTGTGTATTTAACACTTAATTATTTGAAAAAGTTTTATAGATGAGGAAAATGGGACTTGAGGTTTCAAGTAATTTGTCCAAGGTCATACACTAAGGGAGGGGATGTGTGAAAGCAGTTATCTGAGGACAAATTTTTAAAAGTTGGGTAAACTCACTTGTGTCCAGAAGAGAAGCAGAACTCTGACATGTTGTTATCAGCTGGTTCTCACAGGAGTGGACGTATGCCAAACTAGGGCGCCTTAAAGTTTTTTAAATGCTACTGTCTGAACGGCATCCCTGGCCTAAGGACTCAGAGCATCTGTGTTTAAGATTACGCATGTGTACTTTTTAAGTTCCAGGTGATGCTGATGTGCCCTCTTGACATTATCCAACTTTCTCATTATTTTGTGAATAAAAAAACTGTGACCTGACAGGTCAAAGAGTTTGTGCAAGGTCCAAAAGTTAGCTGAAGGGATTAGAACAAGGGCTAGTTCTATCACACCTCCCCATCGCCCATTGTATAAAGGTCTCTTCTACTTTCAAGTCTTCACAATTATCATTTATACCCAGTCTAACATTAAAAAATAAATACATTCACCTTTTAAGTTCACTAAATCTTTTAATGATTTAGAAAGCTACCAGAGTTTGATCAGACACTCCATTATAAGTTCCACTGATGTATTATGTTCATTGAGAGGGCCTTTTAGACATATTGGAATGTGTTCACAATACGTCTAAATGGGAGAAACAATTAAAAAGGAGGCTATTTAAACTGAAAAAGACAAGTGTTACCAAGGTTCCAGAAAACAAAATGGAGACTCATGGGTAGAAGTCACGAGGAAGCAGGTTTAAACACACTAAATAGAACAATATTCCAACATTTCAATGTAATGATATACTATTGATGTTGTCCTAGCAGGAATTCCAGAAGATGAAATCCTGTCCTCAGTTTGAGGCTGGAGTAGATGATCTGAGACCATGTCTAAGTCTATATCACATAATGAGCGTTTTAGATTCGGGTCTTGCTTTGTGAAATCCTGTATGAACTAAACTGTCCCAAAAGATTCACATAAATTCATAAGGTGGTATATTAGGTTTCTAGAAATAGGCTGGGAAAACCATCACAGCTACTCAACTCCTACTCATTTGTTAAAGTCTAGCCCCAGTATCACACTCCCTGGGAATCCTTCACTGCCATTCCTACCTTCTGGAAAGTCTAAAAGAAAAATCAATAGCTTCTTCATCTGTACTGCACCAGTCTTTCACATTCAGTCCTTTTCAGGTATCACACTGTCATATTTATAAATACGTCATATATGTGATCTTTCCACCTACATTTCAGCCTCCCCATCTCCTACCTGAACTCTTTGGGGACACCTCTTATTTTAACACTGCATGTAAGAATAGAGACTAATTCAGTTCCCAGAAACCATGCATGTTTGCTGAATGGATCACAGCTTACAGAGGCCAATGTGAACTACTCAGAGACATGTTAATTCTGGGGCTCTCATTTCATTTCCCTTTCTAAAAGGAAATGATTAAAATTGTGTCAGGAAGTCCTTCTGACTAGAAAAGGTAAGGGATCACTAAGTTAACAAGGTTTCAGAGCTCCCAGACAGCAGGGACTCCTCCCCCAGCCATGTACTGAAGGGATTCCAGGCCTGTCGGCCCCGTCAGCACTCACCCTGGCGGTGTCTGAGCTCATGCTGTCTTGGCTGCGCAGGCGTGAGTACTCTTCTGCAATGTAGGTACCTGACTCCTGTGTTAGGACGGGCTTGATGATTTTGGCCACGTGGATGTACTTCTTCATGAAGGCTGCACTCACCATCTTCTCCCTGGACCCACACACACTGCATTCGATTCCCTGCCACCCTCAGCACCCACCTGGACAGCAGCTTTGCCTCTCAGAGAATGTAAGGTCAAGAGGCAAAGAAGACACAGACCAGAACCCATTATCATAAGTCTCATGTATATGGAACATGTACAAGGCCCTTTCATACAGTTCTCCAAGTATTACTTAGGTATTACGTGAGGTAGGGTGTTTAGGTATTGTTTGCTCTGTTTTATAAGGAGGGAAAACTGTGGCTCAGAGAAGCTTAAGTGGACTCAAAATCAGTTTTCTGACTCCAAATTCTATGTTCATATACCAACAGGTTTGAAGATTATGGTATGCTTCCTACTGCACCATGGCCAAAAATAGAGGTATAAGATCTCATATCTCATGCTTTGAGCACCTGATCGCAAGTTTCTTCCTTTATCCAAATCCATTTGCAAAGCCTCCAATGCTTGCTATCTACTGACACTTCACTATGCACTCAACATAAATGGCACATGACCTGTGCAATCCTTCACACATGAGGATGACATCACATCCACCACGGGTTAGGCATGTCATTAAGCCTTCTATTTTAGGAAAAGATCAGAACCTAAGCTTCATCACCCACAAACATTTACAAGGCAACTGGCCAGGGAAAAGGTATCTGTGAGACCAGAAAAGAAAACAGGCCAACAGAATTATGACTCCAAGCATGATATTGGCCTTGGCAGCATACTAGGGCTTGTCCAGAAAGTATCCAGCCAAGGAATATGAAATAGAGGCATTTATGGCTGGATTGTTTCCAGACAGCCCTCATATACACATACACACACTCTAATATAATACAACATTAGGTATACATGTGCTCTACTATGACACAAATGTCAGGTTCCCTTAAGAGACAGGTATGAGGGCTGCTCACTTTCTCTTCCTGTTTCCATGAAGAAGGTTGTCATGTTTCTCATAAATCTGGGTGTCCTGCTGGTCCTCCTGGTTAAAGTTGGGATCATCTGTGGCCAGGATATCTACAGCACTACCCAAAGGCATAGCTAAAAAACCCAAGTTGAGAGAAAAGGGTATAAGGAAGAGTTTAATCCAGAGAAAACTGCTTCTTCTGTAGCACAGGAAGCGAAGGGAGACAAGACTTACAAAGCAGGGACCCAGAAGAAACACACATGGCACCCACAAGTAAGGAAAGGAGAACCACCTAGCCCACAGAAGATGCTCACAGGTGTTCCCAGACCGAGACATGGACAGGAGACACACCTTAGGAGGGCCTCTAGCGAGCAAGGACAGGTGACCAGGCAAGTATGGGCACCTCAGACATCAGCCCAAAAACTGTAACACGCACTACCCCCTAGGCCGGGCCTGAGATGTACCAATAGCACTGAGGTTCCCTTCCCTCCCTTCCTCTTCTCACGGCCTCACCATCGCCATCCTGCTCCCCTGGGGTCCTGTAACGGTGCATCCTGAGGACATGATCTGAGATCTCCCGGTCCTGCTCAGGGTCCATCTGATCCAGCATAATGAAGAGTAAGTCGAATCGGGACAGCAGTGAGTCCTGCAGCCCAATGTTCTCCATAGGGGTCTTGTACTGATCATACTGGGGACACAGGAAAAGACAGCAGAGGCAAAATCAACAGGAAGCGAGGACAAGGAGGCTAGACCGATTCTGGGGTTGAGAACGGAAGAGGAGGCCATTAAAAACAAGTGACTACAAGCAGTCAGATAGTGCTTTAAAGCTATTAAAGTATTTAGTTCACCTTTGCTATTTGCAATCCTTCTTTAACTGAAACGCAGGTGACCTGAGTGAACTCGTACCTCCTTCCTTCCAAACCAAGCCCCACCTAGCATAAGCGCTTCCAACAGGCTGCGGGTGGATCTCCAAGCCAGCCTGCTCCTTCCCAGGCCTTATTCTGCTCCTCTCACTGCCCAGGCAGGACCAACCCCAAAAGATCCTTATGTCTTAAGGATCGTGGAAATTTTTCCTTGGGACTCGAGAAGCCTTAAACCTTACCTTTCAGTTCAGGGCCCACTAGGCTGATGCCTACCCACCCACATACACTTCACAGTAGGAGGGCCTCGTAACCTTCTGGGTAAGATCAGTAATGATTCTGACTGTGTCCCATTTCAGGACTTGCCATTTTCTCCCTGCATTCCCCAGTACAATTCTTCAGAATTGTAAACCCTTGTTAGCATTACTCTAAAAACCAATAGTTCTCAGTGCAGGCTATGCATCGGAAGCAACCTAGGGAGCCTTCCTAAACAGTTACCAAAGCCCCAATGCAGAGGATGGATTCAGGCATCTGCTGCGTTTTTTAAAAACCCACTAAGACAGGTAGTCCCACAGTGGGAATCGTAAATTGCCAGAGCACAGCGTGGGCTCTGGGTTCAAATTCTGCCTCTGCCATTTTCCAGTTCATGACTCTTGAATAAGTTACTTAACTTTTATTCCCCCATTTTCTCATGCATAAAATGAGGACATAACTGCCTACCTCACAGGGATTTTGTGAGAATGAAAAGAGTTAATAAATATAAAGCACTTGTAAGTATTAGTTAGTAGTATTATCATTATGGTACAATCTTTAAAGAGAGCAATTTGGCAATCTCTACTAAAATAAAAATGTATGTAACTCTTAATGCAGTAATTACATCGCTAAGAATTCACCATACAGGTATATTCCCAAATATGTAACAAAACATACATAAAGGGACATTTGCTGTAATTTCATCGTAACAGCAGGCAAGAAAAAAGGGAAAACACCAACTGCCCATCAAATGCAAACTAGTTAAACAAATGATTATAAATCCATACAGTGGAATACTAGACAGCTGTTTTTAAAAAGGCAAAACTCAGCAAACCCCAGCAGAATAAAGGACTATATCCAAGCACATCAAAGTCATATTAAAAACCAAAGATAAATATATTAATTCCTAACAAGAAAATAGTGTTTTGTGGGTACATGCTTAAGTTTGTGTTTCCTGAAGACATTCAAGAGCTATTAGTGGCTGTCTTGGGAAACAGAAGAACAGCTTTTAATTTCCATATTTTTATCTCTCTGTTCTTTATAAATCCTCCTACCACATTCATATAGTATTTTCATTTTAATGTCAATACAGGTTACCTAAATGCAAGTCATTTTTGTTTTCTTGTTTGTATTTTTAAAAAGTGTTATTTTAAATAAATAACTTTCCAAGGTATTCTAATGTGCATGAATAGGTGAGGAATCACTGCCCTAAACCAAGGATAGTAACAAGGTGATGAATTTATTACTTGGTTTGGTCTTTGGCCTGTTGTTCCCTGGCTCACCTAGAATAAACTTCTCAGCCATTACACAGCAAAACTACACGAAGGCAAGGAGAATGATTAAGTGCCCGATTCCACTGACCCTGCCGTAGACGGGGTTGGCTGCTGCCAAAACACTGCAGCGGGCATTCAGTCGCGCATGGATGCCAGCCTTGGCGATGGTGACCCGACCCTGCTCCATCACTTCGTGGATGGCCGTGCGGTCCATGTCAGACATCTTGTCAAACTCATCGATGCAAACCACGCCTCGGTCAGCCAGGACCATGGCCCCCGCTTCCAGACAGCGTTCCCCTGGGGAGGTGGGAAGGTAAAAACACACGCCACAGTCTGGGTTGTAGGGGGCAGTGAAAGATTTCAGTCTCCTTCTCAGGCACTTCTCACTGTCGCACAGGAGATACAGTGAAGTCAGCTCCTAGGCCTAGAGACTCAGGGGAATCCCTAATGAGTCACTTTTCAAGCTCCAACCTGAAGAGCACTCCTTGTCCCACTTTGAGCCCTCAGCAGCTAACCTCCAACCAACTTCCTTTACAGATTTTACTCTCTTCATCCTCATCCTCAAGTGATTTCCCAACTAGATCTCTCTTCTTTTCACTAGTTTTCAAACCACTTCCTCTAATTTAGTAAATAGTACAATCTTCATTTTTATCTCTTCCAATTTGCTAAGCTTTATCCTTCAAAACTCTTTCAAATAGCCTTCTTGGAGACGTTCTTATTCACCCACCACAGCCAGCTATTCAAGTCTATTCTACAATGTGGCCCAAACTAACCTCTCAAGTGTATCTTCCCAACACAAGCCATCCCTAGAGCAAGCTCCAAGGACCCTTACACCCTCCCTTACCTGTTTCCTGGTCCGTAGTGACAGCAGCCGTCAACCCCACTCCAGAGGAGCCCCGGCCAGTGGTGGGGATAGCCCGGGGTGCAGTGCAAAGCACATACCGCAGAAGCTGAGACTTGGCAACTGACGGGTCTCCTATAATTAGGCAGGAGCATTGGTGACTCTCTAAGAAACTCTCCCTGTCCCTCCTCGGCAAATTCTGTTTTCCTAGCACGGCTCTTGCAATAACAGAAATATACAGTAATAGGTTGTTAACATTATTTCTTTCACATTCCCTTTATCGTTTGTGGAAGAACGTATTTTAGATATATAAACCAGGAAACCCAGAAACAATACTAACAATAAAGTCATCTTAGCCTTTTCCCCTTTGATGGTACTGAAATACAGCCAGGGACAGAATATGAGGGCTGTCTACAAAGTATCCAGCCACATAATATGAAAAATAGAGGAAGTTATGGCTGGAGTTTTTCTAGACAGGCTTCCTACACCATCTTACAGGTAAGAGACTCCCACAACCACACTCCACAAGGCAAGACTGAGCATCTAAAGCAAATCCCCAACTCCATACCTATCAGAAGCACATTGATATCCCCACGGATGTGGCTCCCGTTCTCCAGGTCCCGCTCTACCCCTCCCAAAAGCAAGCAGAGGATAGCCTTCTTGACGTAGTCATGCCCGTGAATGCTGGGGGCCAACGACCGGGCCAGCTGGTCAAAGATGTCCTGCAAAAGGGGCAACCCGCGCAGGGAAGAGCCTAATGAGCGTTGCTGGGGGCTTGCTGACCATCACTTTACAACGGTAGCACACAGAAAACGCCTGAAGAAACACACCAATACAGACGCTGTTTCCCATCATAAAAGCTTCCTAAGACACCTCACATTCATCAGACAGGTACATAGGAACCCTGGATTCCAAAACTTGCATCAAGGTTTAAGGAAAAAAAAGGAACCCCTAACCAAAATTTAAATGTTTATTTTTATATACTCTCCATTGATGTTAATCAATAAGTTATCTTAATTTTTACTCCAGAAAAAAGTGTTTCCTGGTTCAAAACATTTTAAGATTCATAAGAACGTGTATTGTGCTTCAGTAGTCACTTTTATCGCACATGCATATATTTTGCCCAATTCTAAATGTAGGCATTGCCTTCAAAAAGAAAAAAAAAAATTAAGAGAACTAAAACAAAAATAACAAAGTTTTTAATTTAAGTAAGAACACATCACTAATGCTTTGGTACTCTGATATTCTAATTCCTGTTCTAATGTTGTATTAGGTTCACTTAGCAGCCTAGCAGGGAGAATAAAAGAAATACTAAAGAACAAACAGCAAAAGCACCCTTTTGTGTGCTAACTGGGCAAAAACTAGAAGCTAATACCAAATACTTCAGAGGAAAAGCCTGGAAAAGCCCTCAACTTCCTCCTGACCCAGTACAAAGATGACCACGCTCACACACAAACCACACAAACCCAACCCCCACCTTCCGACCCCGGGAGGACACCGGACCTTGGAGCGAGTTTTGCTGAACTTCTTGATCCTGGCTATATCCTCAGCAGAGAACGAAGGCTGGATGTCCTTGCTCATGTGCTTCACATTACAGGCAATCAGGATGGTCCTGAGACAAAGAGAGAACTAAGAGAAAGCCCGCCACTTTCAATTCCTAACCTCAGAGCCTTTTCAGGTTAATAATCTAGAACAACAAATTGGAAAAAAAAAAAAAAAAAAAAGGAAAAGCTGTTCTGAAATCAACAACTGATTCTCTCTTCACCCATGACCTTAACATGCTTAGTTTTTTTGGTTTTTTTTGGTATGTGGGTAGCTCCCTGACTGGGAATCGAACCCAGGCTGCAGCACTGACAGCGCCAGGACTGAAGCCTTAAGCCACTACACCACCAGGGAACTCCCTTAACATGCTTACAATGCTTCACCTCAGGAATTTATCTCCTGCTGACCCACAGAGTTTCAGACACAAATGTGTACGGGAAAGAGGCACAGTGTGAGAAACTCCTAGGTAAGCTATGTGGCTCTAATCACATCACCAGGAACTCCCATTTGTAGTATGAGATAGCATTACCAGTTTTATTTGATAGGAAAGAGGTAACCCATCTCCCAGGCAGGTAGAATGCTGCACCTGCCTATTAAAACTCTCCAGAATACGGCAAACTGGAGAAAGAATACTATCAGAAGTGGAAGCTACCAGCAGCATTCCAAACTCTTCACGCCTTACCCTTTACCTGAATGTTCCTGAGGTGTAGCCTCCCTTCTTTCCAGGAAGGCAACGGTAGGTCCCCACCACCTGGACTCGGTCACCAGGCTTTACTTTATCCACCAAGTCATCATCCAGAATGACATCCACAGAGCGGGGAAGCTGGCCAGCTGGGGCCTTCTCCGGCATCTCCTGGATGGTTATGGTCTGGTGGTCCTTATAGACAGAGAGACCATATTCTGTCTCCAGGGGATTGTTTTCCTCATCCTAGAAAAGGTACACAGAGAAGCAGAGTTATCTCAGTCCTGTCTTAAAAGGTACCACATTCATTTGTTGTAGGAAGATGACTTCATGAGATTTTAGCATCCAGGAACAAAAGCCAAATACCTTCTCTAGCTCTTCCGACTTCACCTGTTCTAATAACCAACCACCTAAATGGAAGAGGCAATCTTTAGTCCAAAGGAACCATGGTTGTATTAACATTTAAGGTAAGATTCCCCTAAAGCTGAATATATGTTTACACTATAATGTAGAATTTTCACTCCCAAGAGCCAACAGAAACACTCACCCAAAGTCATGTGCTACTAAATTCACAGCAGTTCTATTCCTAACAGCCAACATTTACACAACATTCTAATGCCAGCAACAAGGTGGTTAAATAAATGTAAATTCACACAAGTGAATACTATACGATAATGAATATGTGAGAAACACACCTATACACAAGGATGAAGCTCAAAGACAGAAGCCAACACAAGAGTACTTATTTAATTAAAATATAAAAATAGGCAAAAGGAATCTAGGCTGCTAGATGTCAGGATAGCATAAGGGGCAGTAGGGCCCTCCAGAGGGGACTTCTGATTCCTAGCAAGGTTTTGTTTCCTGTTTTGGATGCTGATTTTACAGGTATACTCAGCTTCTGAAAGTTCATCAAGCTGTATACTTCTGTGAGCTTTCCTATATGTGTATCAAAACTTCAGTAAAACATTTTTAAAGTTTTACTTCCTTGGTATTTAATTTTCCAAAAAACACAACAGAATCACTTACTAAGTGCAAAAACACTGTGCAATTATCATGCAATGATCTCATGTAATCCTCACAACTCAGTAAAGCAGGTATTTTCCACACTTTACAACAGAATAAAGAAACCAAGCCTGGGATTGGTTAAATAAGCTCCTTAAGATACCACACCATAGTTGTAAAGCCAGGACTTGAGGCAGTTATAACTCCGAAGCCCATGCTCTCAGGCTCCACACTAAACACTTCCAGGAGACCTGGCCCAGCATATTTCACGGCTCAGGCCAAGAAGCTTAGCCACAGTAGTTGGTAGAAGAGTCCTCCTTGAATACTTCCTAGAGAAAAAAATTCTAGGATTCCCGAGAGCAGAATGACAGAAAAATGCAACTGGCCTGAAAGCAAAGACAGGAGTCCTAGTCCTCACTAACTGGGACCATAAGCAAGTCACTTAACCTCTCCAAACCTCAGCTTATTGTCTGGAGGTAGACAAAATGACTCTAAAGTAAGTTTCAGTTATAATTCTAAGACACTCATCCTTGTTTTCATTGTTTAAGATTCTCCCACAAATTGATAAAATGGAAGACATGAACTGGATCTTATTTGTAACTGTGTCTTCCACAGTGTCCAACCATTCTGTGGATACAAAAGCTCTCAATTAAAATTTGATGTGGAAATAGCTATTCTTTCACAGAGTAAGTTCAGACATCCAGTAATCAATATTATCACCTTCTTTTGTCTTTTAAGGTCTCACATTATCCATAACTGAGATCAAACTGCACACGAAGAATAAGCCATTTCCTATGCCAACCTTCTCTTAAACCTGCAATACCTGCAAAAAGCACACTGTAACATTGTAGCATAAGTATTTTTCCACATTACTTTAAGTAGATTATAAGATTATACATAATGATAACTTTACTAAAAAACTGACAGATTAGATTTTTCCTTTTTTCAACCCTTCTATAATTCTCTAAATTTTTCTAAAGTGATTATTTATTCTTCTAAAAAAAATTTTTTTAAATGTGAACTTACCACATTAAGCTCTGGATAGCAATCAAACTCTCTTTTAGATTAATCCTTACTTTTTGCCCTACCTACCTACTTTTAGAAGAAAGACTTCAGATATTACCCAATTATTTACAGTTTTTATTTCCTCTTTTGACCCCAAAAAAGTTGAGGTGTTTATACTATTTGACCAAATTACTTTTAATAAAACAAGTATCTTTGGCTATACCCTCCAAGAGGCCCCTTCACCTTGGTTGGGTAGACAGAGCTGGAGGGAAAGGCCACCAGGGTGGTGAGATCAGAATAACGTCGCTCTATGGTCTTCTTGGTAGCAGGGCAATAATGGACACTGCGGACAACTTTGGGACGAACTAGAGAGCCTAGGAATGGAAAACATGCATAAAGTCATCCAACTAAACAGTGACAGAGGTGGGATCTAGAGCAGGCAAGCCCTTGATGACTTCAAATACTATTCTTCCAACTACTTGAAGCTATTTCATTACCTGTTATTTATCCATTTTTACATTTATGTATAGGACATTGCCATATCCATGTAAAACATTAAGTTCAACCGATCCCAACTGAAGTTCAGGGTTAGAGTGAAGAGACTGCCAATAGCCAAGACTCCTCCACTCTCAGCAGAACGCATCACTCTGCTAGCAAAGGGGGTCACTCAAGATCCCTCTCATCACTGTGTACACTCGGAGCTCCTGCAAGTTTCACCCCATTATTTCAATGCTCCACCATGCTCAAGACACAAGCTACCCAGCTCTACTCCACCTCTCTGCTTTCCCACCCTTCTAAGTCTATCCCACCTCCATTCCCCCTTTAGACCCTACTGTAACCCACTTACACTTAGTGACAATGCCCTCCACACAGACTACACAGCTGAGGAAGCAGGAAGTAAGAGTCCGGGGAGAGACATGCTTGGAGCCAAAGCTGCCCTCCAGTCCTATGTAGAACTCTTCATACTGCTTTGCATAGGTAGCATCAATGGAGGCCACAAAATCCTTTAAGGCCCTCTGGAAGGCAACCAGCTCCTCAAAGGCATTGCTCAGGAGGCTGCATGTGGGCGAGAGAAAAAATAATTAGGCAGAGAGGTCAGAATTCAAAAAACTGACCCAAAACAGGAGTAAAAATCTAGATCCTACTTTCTTCTGCCATCCCACAAGACTCAGGAAAATGCACCAGAACTGTGGGCCAACTTTACTTGAACTTCACAAAAATGTAGAAATGATACTCAGTTAAACATGGAAGGAGCAGCTCTTGATAAAATAAAAAATGCCTACTACCTACTTGGGTAAGATAAAAACACAGAAGCAGGTGAGGTAATGAGGGCTTCAAGGTCAGAAACATTTCCTCCAGGTCCTTTCCTGGGAAGCCTGTTCCAATATGGGGAAGGGAGCCCTTCTCACTCAGCATCAGCATATCTATCCCCTTGGGATTTCTTGCCACTCACCGATTAGCCCTCTTCTCATTTTTCTTGCGAAGGTCATTCACGTTAACAATCAACCGGTATTGGTTGTCACTGATCAGTTCCCGAACTTTGTTCTGATAAATTCCCTGGTCTTCCTACAAAACAGACTCCACATATTAACAGCCACAAATTCAAAAATAACATGTTTTTAAACAGAGGCACCTGTCAGAGCAAGGTAATCAATCTCTGTGGGAGAGCTGAACCCCAATTTCTCCCATATTTTCACTCTCTAGCATCAGATTCCAAAAAAGGCACTGCAGGGATTAGGTCTTGTCCATGCTATTATTCTCATTATCAACTGCTTTTCTGTATGCAGAAAAACTTTCTCAACCTTTAAATGGGGAATTAGACTCCTTATGTTCTCATAAGGAGTCTAAACAAACAATAAATACTAACCTTGTTAAAACGTAAATTAAACGGGCTTTCAATATTCATTTTTAAATGATTTTTCATTAAAAATCATAGGCAGAATTGAAACATTTAATTTGTTGACATCTCTACAATACAGAAAGAGGTCTCGTATCCAGACCTAAAGGAGTTGGGAGCCTTAGCTATTTGTTTACAGATGCAGCATCAGCAAACCTTCAAGATGCTTTGCCAACATTCCAGGGCTTTCAATCTTGCTTTAAAGAACCCCTTTACCTGCATAATAAACACTTTTTGTGTGCATTTCACTTGGTATTGAAAAAAGGATGCTGCCACATTAGAAAGTCTTTTCCTCCCAGTAGGACGTCAGTCGTTAACACCCAGGATCCTACAGAGTACCACTTCCGTCCAATGACAGGCCTTCCCCCACCCCACCCCCCAATTAAGAGCCGGGAGTGACTTCAAAGAGGTCTACGTGGGCTTTGCCATTTTGTTTGCACTTAAAACTTGTCGCCTTTCGGGTAACTCAACCATCACTTGCACTTAGAACCTTACAGGACCGCACCCTAAGTTTCGTCTATAGAAGACCAACGAAGGACTGACTCCACCGTGAAAAATGTGCAAGACGGAGGTGGAAGGCTCCCGCGCCGGCCACCTCGGCCGTGGCAGTCTGCCGGCCTGGCAGGCCTCTACCTCCCGGGCCCTGCTGCTGCACGGCGTGGAGCGGCGTCCGGCGTGGCTTCCTTTCGCCCGTCCGCGTCCCCAGGGCCTCAGAGCTCCAGAACCTCGCGACCCAACGCCTCCCTCACCTCGTCATCCAAGAAGTCCAGGTAATCTCTCTGCGCCTCCCGCAGCTCCACGTCGTCCAGCACCACGGTCCCCGCCATCCTTCCCAACTCAGAACGACCTACCCCAGAACCACGCGGTGGATCGTGAGTGACCCGGCCCTGGCGCGAAAACTTCCGAACTTTTCCCGCCAACTGTTACCGCAAGGAAGGGGCGGGGGTCTCTGGGAAGAGACGCACATTTTGATTGGCTCTTGACAATATGTAGTATCCAATCGAAAGCTGCTGTTTCTTCGCGTTTACCAAGCCGCGCCTCGCGGCAGCGGGAAAGTACCATCCGGGGCGCTCCGTTTCTCCCCGCCCCACTCCGCCCTCACTGACGGGGAAGGTAACCAATGGAGCCGAAAGGAGGCTCGTAGAGCCTGGTCATTGGGCAGCTGAAGGCGGACGAGATCTGGAAGCGATGAATTCTGGGAGTCGCAGGTCTCTCTTGTTCCGGATGTTTTGAGGTGTTTTTTGGAATCTGCGTTTCCCTTACCCGCCCGAGAGGAGTGTATAACTCAAGGAAATGAAAACAGAAGCAAAGAGACTTTAAAATATGTATTCAAATACGATGTGCTAGATAGGTTTCTTACGCAGCTGCCCTCAAGTGGCTTCCAGAGAAATAAAGTGAATTTTGAGCATCGGGTTATTTAGTTAGGCCGTCTGAATATCGTTGCCTGAAGTACCCTATAAAAACAGGCTGCGGAGTGAAAGAAATTTTCAGTTTGTACCCTACACCCCTAGAGATGGCTTCGTGTGTTATACAAAATTTGGGACAAAATGAACGACACCATATTGCAAAACGCAAAGTTAAAAGCTTTCTCACCTAATAAGATCACGAGATCTTTTTAAATAACAGTTTACTGAAAGCAGTGTCAAGCCACTCAAGTACGATTCAATAATTAGGATACAGCAAATCTCAATTACATTTCCAAGTTTTGTTTAAGTCTTTTGTGGTCCCTTTATATTTTTACAGTTTTACAGTTTGAAGTGTGGTTTATATACGGTAAAATGCACAAATTTTAAGTGTACAGGTCAATGAATTTGTATTATGTATACACCTATGTAACCACCTAGTGCTCAATGAAAACCGGTCTCATTGCCCCAGCATCTGTTTTTCATTTTATCGAACAAAAAACTAAAATACCAGATTGCCTAAAACTAGGCATCTAGTAATTCTATATCTGAAAATTTTGCCAACTACTTATTAGTTTGTTTGAACATCTCCAAGGTTCACTGTACCCTGACAAGTATCTTAAGTATAATCTGCCTAAACCAAATATATATGCCATCTATTTGTGTATATGTATTAGATTATTATACAGTTTATAGTTAAATGTTTTGTGTCATCTTAGGAGGCAGGTAAATCGATCCTTAGTCAAAGAAAAAAGACCAGTCATCTGACTGCTTGCTTTTCTTTATAGTAACAGCTAAAAAAAATTGTAGAATGAAGATCTTGTTTGCAATTGTATAATAAGAGATAATTTTACTCATTAATAAGAGTGCCTTTGCCACTTGATCATAACTGTCATATTATGAATATATGGAAGGCAACACAATATTCTTTGTTCTGGAAACTACTTGAAATTAACAGTTCTGGAAACTACTTGAAATTAACACTAAAAGAACCATCGAACTTAGTTCAAACAAGGCAAAGAAAAATCAAGTAATCTGCAATAGAAAGTCCAAAGGAGGGAGTGTGAAAGCTAAATTTTTTACTCTAACACACTTTTTCTGGATTTCAGTTTCCTCATATAAAAAATGAGGAAATTAGAAATCCCTAATAATGGATCCTACTCTAACATTCGGTGAGCCTATGGCCAATTTGGAAACTAATTCCATTTAGAATTAATTATGCCATGGTCCTTAATAAAAACTTGATTTGCAGCAATCAAGTCGTTAACGTCATCATCTTCATCTGTGAAGGTGTTATGAGTATTTAATTGGTGTTTCTCGCTTTCATTAAATCATGACATCTTTGAGCAAAGAAAGGATGTTTCCTTTATCTGCTGCTCCAAACTGCAGAGAGAGTAATGAATCAAATTGTTGCTATAAAAAAACTAGGGGTATTTATACATATCTCACACAGAGTCCAGTAGCTCTCCTCTACTTCTTACTGAATATGAAGAATCATATGTAATCTGATAAAGTAGTGTATGTACAGTTTTCTTTTTTGTTCACATTCTTGCTTTCCCTCTGTATCCATTTCCTCTTCACCCTAGGATCTCCAACGCTAAATAAACACTAGGGGGCTCCTTGGAGAGCAGAAGTTTGCAGGAAAATAGTGGAAAACGGAACGTGTATGTAATACTTCCACGTCCTCGGGGACCAAAAAGTACTAAAAGCACAGTTTTAAAATATTTAGTAAATTAATATTAAAGAAATATTATTTATTCTTACTAAACAATATATCCTTGTTCAAATCAATGAACAATATCATATGTTGCAAAACTTTTCAAATAATGCCCTAAATATCTTATGAATAATTCAGGGAAGTGCTACAATCCATTACAGTACTTTGACACTCACTCAAAGGCCGCAAAAGCTTGGAGTTAAAAAACTCTACACCTCTAGGTGCGAAAGCAGTTTAAGGAATAACCTGGAGGTCCAGGCTTGCGCTGGCCAAGCAGATCTATTCTCTTCTGTGGTATGGACTAGTCATCATCTTCTCTTGATGCTATAATCTAGGGTCAGAGCACCAATACAAGCAGACTTCTCTGCTCTACTTACTAGTATGACTGTGAATAGCTTACTTAACCACTCTGAACCTCAGTTTCCTCACTTTTAAAATTAGAACAGAAAGTAGTATCTACTTCAAAGAATGGTTTGAACATTCAGTGGGGTAACAACATGTAAAATATTGAGAAAAGTTCTGGCATTAGTAAATACTAGATAAATGGTAGTGGTAGTGGTGGTGGTATTTGTGGTTGGAGAATGGTCAAGAGATGTTGGGGAGAAATGGGAGGAAGCACCCTGATGCATTCTGGAGCAATTCAGACAACCAAATTCAAGCCCCCCCTTCCCACTCCCATCAAAAGTTTATAATAGAACCAATCCAGACACATTTTTGAGAGACCTTGTTTGCTGCAAATCCAACTGGCTAAAGGAGTAATACATTCGCAGACAGGATATTGTCTGGCTCCAATTCTGCCAGTGTTGAAAAACCATCAAGGCATTTGCTCCACACTTAAAGGAACAAATGGTCCCTGAAGTTAGCCAGTGTGTCTTGTAAAGACAGAACAGTTCCATAGACTGTGCCCCCATCTTTTGCTTCCTGGAATCCTTTGGATTAGATATGCTACAAAGAGCAAGAAAATCCAGAAGCCAGAGAGCACTGGTGATCCTGATTAGTCCACTAAATTTGACACCACAGTTGAGTCTGCCAACAATTTGTGGTTCATTGTCATTTGCCAAGGTTAATTTTAGCAATCAGGTCTCTTAGTCACTGAAAAGTCATCCACTTTATTAGTTGCACAAATTTTACAGAGGCTCTTTTTCAAGGACTTTGTTTCAGTGCTTAGAGCCACAAATTTGCAGGAGAAAATTACCAAAAACTCACTAAGTAAATGTGAATGCAGTATATGACATTCTCTAATAATAACTTTATTCTATAAATCTGTCTATAGTTAAGTGTGAATTTAAAAACATACTCCCTTAATGCTTTTAAATTGTACCAATGTAATAAAATGATGAAGAGATTTAGCCATGTCAATCAATCGACCAATTAGTTGAGCGTCTGTATACCTAATTCTGTCCTTGACCAAAGATTCTAAATCAACACTGCCCGATAGAAATATAATGCAAGACATATTATAATTGAAAATTTTCTAGTATCTACATTTTAAAAAGAAAAAACCATGAGATTAATTTAATAATATATTTTATTTAATCCAATATTATTATTTAATCCAATATTACCATTTAACATGTAATTAATAGTTTAACAGTATTCTTGAGATATTTTACTTTTTTTGTGCTAAGTCTTAAAAATCTGTGTTTTTTATACCCACCCCTTCTCAACTCAGACTAGACACATTTCAAATGCTCACTCACTACATGTGGTTAATGACTACCATATTAGCACTGCTTTAGAGTATAAAACTCTATCTCTTGAAGTAGCTTATGATTTAGTTTGAAATAATAGCAACCATTTATTGAACATATACTATATGCCAGATACTGTGCAAAGCATTTTGTATTCTCATTTAATCTTCATAATTCCTTCTGATGTGTTTATTTTTAATCCTCATTTTATAGGTGGTGATGAAATTTTAAAAGATTCCAGAATCCTGTACCAATAAGGGACAAAAAGGCAGGATCTGAACCCAGGTCTGCATGGCTATATCAAGTACCATTTAAGAACAAATGGGTAGAATTTACTTAAATATTAAGTGAACAGGTATTTTATATTTTAAAATACCTTAACTGATTTAAAAAGACAATGTATTGTATTCTCACCTTAGTGCACTGTAGTTTTTCTTACTTATTTTACTGTTTAAGGTATAGAAAGACCTTTCTCTGAATATGATGAATATGATTCTGCTCATTTACAGATGGACTAGCAACTGTAACATCTGTTCATTCATTTATTCAATTACATGTGAGCTATGTGTGAGACAGTAAATTAGATATTATTTATAATCAGTTTTAATTCCACTTATCCTTCAGGTAAACTGTACAACATCCTTATGAAGTTTCAAAATATTTAAAATGCCTATCTTTATTAAGCCAACCGAGCTTTGAGATGCTAATATTTACTCACACTATAAACAATTGTGTCTATATTTTATTATATTATTATAAGCAAGGTATTTATGGAGATACAAAGATAAAAAATTTATGACCTAGTATGGAAAATCAGGTACAAGCACAAATAACCATGAGAAAAAGCCATGTGTGTTCTAGGCATGATGCAAAGCAGCATATGCATTCAAAATGGCAGACATAAATTTACACAGTAGTAGGGAAAGCTAAAGAAAGGGGGTAGGATTCGATAGGAAAAGCAAGAGATGCACAGTACTTCCTCTAGAGAAATGTGACAGCAATGATATTTTAAGCACAATGTAAACACAGCAATGACCAAGTCCTTGGGAGAGACAAAGATGTTTGGACTGAAGAGTAAGTGGGAGAGGTGAGTGCACGGGTGGGATGGAAGCAACTGGGAGTGAAGGGTGGCGCATCACCCTGACTGGAGAGGACCCTGACCAGCAGGGTCAGACAGTGGTGCTTGATTTAGTAGGGAGCCAATGATGGCTTGTGAGTGAAGGAGAGTCAGTTTCAGAGTTGTGCTTTAGGAAGATGAATCTGGCCAGAGGATGTACAGAAGGGATTCTTGAAACCCACTCTACAGTGAAAAAGAAGTGAGGCCTGGAAAGGGTATTCAAAGAAGAAACAGATAGAAAAGAATGAGAGTGAGACAGGTCAGGGGAGAAAAAATAAACATCAGAGAAAATCTATGGGGATAGAAGCAGGAATGAGGGAGAAAGAGAGATAAAAATTACATATATATAGAATAAATACATGTGCTTCACACACAGTGCCAAAAGGGCTTACAAATGCATGTAGATGTTAATCATCTTTATTTGGATCTTAATTTAGAATGGACAGTTGTTTTGCAGTTAAGTCACTGAGGGAAAGAAATTTAGGACGTAACTGAGTCTACCAAAACTTCAATAGTCAGGAGAGGAATAAACTTCTGACATTTAGGTCTAAAACTTTCTAGGACAAGGTATGGAAAAGGAAGGAAAGTTATATTTTGTTGAATTTTAAAACAAAGTATATATAAGCTATACCTTAATAAAACAAAGTGTATGTAAATTATTATCTTGATCAAGTTTATTCTAAAAATCTAGGAAAAGAAAATAAATCATAAAGCACCATAGCTGCATCTGGTCAGCTTGCGGTAGGGGAAGGGAAGAGGTAGTGCTCTTTGAAGTAAATTGAATATTCACTTAATTGGCTCCATGCCATTTGACTAAGATTAAGTTGTTGTCCACAGCATTCCCACTCAGTTTGATAGGCCAGAAGCCAGGGTTTGGGAAGACTGAATGTTTTTGTATCCTCTACTTATCTAACATTGACTACATGGGAGCAGTATTTAAAAGATGCTGTGAGACATCATGGGATATAAACTGCAGAAATGGTTGTATTGATCACACACTTGTGCTTTATTTTTTATTTATTTATTTGGGGGGGGGTTGGTTCCCTGAGCCGGAATTGAACCCAGGCCACAGTGGTGAGAGTGCCAAAACCTAGCCACTAGACCACCAGGGAACCCCCCAACACTTGGGCTTTATAGAAATCTACTTAGATCACCTCCTCCATTCTCCACTTCAGTTCATATCCACAGTTCACTTCCAGAACCTTCCGCATTCTTCTAGCTCAATCATGGGAGCCTTTAGATAAAAAGAAATACAAGCCATCATTATCTCTCTTCCAACCTGTCAATATTCTGGGGATTTTAGAGACTAGGAAAACTGTTAACACTCTAACTTTATATTTTAAGTGCTAAAGTGATAAAACAAAATCTCTGAGAAGCTAAGAGGTTTTGTGTTTACCTCTTCTCCCCAGACTTTCACTGGATTCTTTGATGAGCCTCTAAAAAGTATCTCTGATCTGAAATCAAACCCAGATGAACATTTCCCCTGGTCTGTGTTCATTCCGTCTGTGTTCATTAGTACCTTCTTCTCTCTGTACTAATAAAAGAAGGGGATACCAGAAAATGGGAGATGTTGGCTCAGAGCCCTAGAGGTCTGGGGAAGGTGGCTTTTTAAATAATAATTTGTCATTCACTGCCATGCTCCAATGCCACCTTCATTAATTGGAAATGCAAAGTATGCCAACAATGTTTATCAAAAAAAAAATGTATATCAGGATGCATACTAAAATTTCAGAGCTGGAAGTCATCTTAGAGCCATTTAGCCTAAGCCCCATGTCATAATCTAGAAAACTAAAGTCCAGAGAAATTTAGTTAGAGCCTAAAAATCAATAGATTTAAAATAAATACAGTTGGGTTTTTGTTTGTTTGTTTTTGTTTTTTTATTTTTTTAAGGTAAAGAAATGTTCAGGACACAACAAGACCCTGAAAGAAAGGTAGATTTGAGCAAGACAAACTTTTAGAATTCAAAAACAGAGTTATTGAAACAATAAGTTAATAGACTGGTTGAAAGTAGAGTAGACATGTTTGAAAAGACAATTTATGAAGTAGAAGATGAAGCTGAGGAAATTTTCATAATGCAGCAGAACTGGAAAAATGAAAAATATAAACAAAAGTTAAGAGAAATCAATGATAGAATGAAAAGATTCAAATACATCTAATGGAAAGATTCTAATACAACTAATGGGAATTCCAGAGGGAGGAAACTAAAGGAAATAAAAGAAATAATAGCTAAGAATTTTCCAGAATTGATCAAAGACAAGAGTTCTCAGATTAAAAAAATCACTTGGATCTGCTAAGCAAGGATTAGAAAATTAAACCTTCACTTAGACACACTGTAATGAAACCCACTGCACCAGAACTATGGGGGAAATATTAAAAACAAACCAAAAGAAGTGAGGAACAACATTTTAGACTGACAGCCAATTTCTCACCTGCAACAACAAAGGCCAGAAAACAATGAATAATATTTTCAAAGGCCCAAAGAAAATAACTGGCAATCCTAGAATTCTGTACTTTGCTAAAGTATTATTAAAGAGTTAAGGCAAAATAAAAACTTTCCGAATAACACTCTAAACCTTTGTTTAATGGACTCTACGTTTGTCTGCTAGGGCTTCCACAACAAAAAACCACAGGCTGAGAGGCTTAAACAACAGAAATTTATTTTTCACAATTCTCAAGGCTGGTAGTCTCAGATCAAGGTCGGGCAGGGTTCAACTTCTGGTGAGACATCTTTTCCTGGCTTGCAGATATCCACCTTCTTGTTGAGTTCTCACATGGCCTTTCTTTTAAGCACAGGCAGAGAGAAGAAGACAAAGAGATCTTCCTCTTCTAATAAGTGCACCCATCCTATTGGATTAAGACCCCACCTTTATGACCTCATTTAACCTTAACTACCTCCTAAAGACCCTATCTCTAAATACAATCACGTTGAGGATTAGGGCTTCAACATATGAATGGGGGGGTGGGGGACATAGTTCAGTCCATAGTAGACTCCTAAGGATACATATCAGGAAGAAAGAAAATGAATACAAAAATAAGGAAAAAAACAATGGTGAGCAAATAAATTGGTAAACGTAAAGATAAATCTAAAGAAGTGTTGGCTCTAAAAATCAATAGTAATAATAATGACTAATTTGGAAGGGGGTAAAAACTAGATGGAAATAACTAACATTGTCCAATAGTATTTTCTACAATGATGGAAATGTTCTATATCTGTTCTGTCCAATAATGACAGCCATTAGCCACATATGAGGTCGGACAATTAATTTCATGAACTCATCCTAGAAAAAATGCTACACACCTCATTGCTGCATATCACTAAGGTCACTTTTGAAGTACTCCCCTTGGGAAGCTATGCACTGATACCAACGCCTAGTCCACCCTTCAAAGCAATTTTGGAACTCTTTCTGAAATGGCCATCAGACCCATTGTCGTGCCCAAAACCTGACAATAAAGTTCACAAACTTGCCACCATGCACTTATATTGGCAGCACTATACAAGCAACTTGGTAAGGTTTTGTTACCAAGGAGTTGTTTGTCCACTGCTGTCAACATAAACACACGGTGACAAGTTTGCTAACTTAATTGTCAGTTTTGGGCTACGACGATGACAGCTCTGACGACCATTCCAGAAAAAGAGTTCCAAAATTGCTTTGAAGAGTGGACTAGGCTCTGGTATCAATGCATAGCTTCCCAAGGGTACTGAGAAGGTAATCAGAGTGATATTCAGCAATGAGGTATGTAGCACTTTTTTTAGGATGAGTTAGCGAAATTAATTGTCCTAACTTGCACAGCTATTAAGTGCTTAAAATGTGGCTATGCAACCAAAAAAATGAAATTTTAATTTTATTTAACATCAATTAATTTAATTTCACAAATCATTTAAGTAGCAACATGTGGCTAGTGGCTACCATATTAAACAGCACAGCTTTAGACAATAGTTCATGACAAATGGCTAGAGCAGATCCAAGTTAAATATTCTAAGGTCTTTGTTTATTTGGAAGAAGAATGGACATTTTGAAGCTAATCACTTAGAATGCCTCTATGAGTTGCAAAGAACTTGTCCACACACCACTGTAATTCCTTTTCTGATGGTTTTATTTTCTTAATGAAAATTTCTTGTGTAATATATGTCCTTTGGGCTGATCTTTCTCTAAAAGCCGGTGTCCATCTCAGGTAGGACTAGGAGTGTTCATATCCTGGCCTCATAGGCTGTGTGACCTTAGAAAAGTTACCTTCCTAAGAGAACTGTGTCTCAAATGTTCCCCTTACAAAACAACGGGCTGGACTCACCTGACCCTAAAGGTCCCTTGCTGCTCTAACGTCCTGAGTTATTTTAAAAGGCCAGATTCTACAGAATATCAGCCATCTTGCAGACACCTCAGAGCTTTTTCTAAGGTGGTCTAATGAACTCCATAATGCAGTCCACAAATGTTTATTGAGGCTTATGTGCTTGGAATTCCGATAGGCACACGGCAAACAGTGAACAGCTGTCAGAGGCACTAAACTTCATGGGGGTGACTGGGTCAGCAGCTTGGAGAGAGAACATGCAGTATTTAGTCACCCCTTTTTAGGTGGCTGTTTCTAACTGGAACATCTGTGCTTGCAGTTGGTGGCTGATTCTTGACCTGGGCAGGAGAAGTGAACATTCTGGCACTTAGGCTTTTAATGATTTGGATAAATCCTTTCATGTAGTAATGAAACATTTCCTAAAACTAACTTTCGAGTGGGAAAGATTTTACTAGTCATTGTCACAACATCAGGGCTTACTGTGGTCTCACTATAATGTAATAGTATATCCTGACCACCTGTCTGGAAAATCTCTCTTTTACTGAACTTTCTGACATCTCCCACTTGGAAATAACAACTTAGCTGACCCCCTACTGAGCAAGAGAAACCGTGAGGTTTCTGTTCTGCTTGCTTTGCCTTCGATTTCCTTTGTTGTAAGACATCGTCATGATCAGTCGTTAGCAATACCTCCTCCTTGCATGTTCAGAACTTTGTTTCCTTAGTTATTGTGAACTCAAGTCACCATCTTAGATATCAGGTTTTTTCACAAATCATTTAAAGCTCCTAAGCAGTCACAGACTTGGTCATGTTGGATCCCAGGAGGAGAGATGGAGGTGAAGGGGAGTTTCCCACTGTTTTTCTCCTCATCCCTTTGGCCGCTATGGACAAATCCTGCTGCTAATAATAAGCCTTGTTTTATTAATTGGTTGGTGAAAAGAAGTATGAGCGCTCCTTGGTCCCCTCCCCTCCCCCAACACATACTTTTAAAAAAGAAGGAAGAGAAATGGGTAAAGACAGTTTAAGAATTTTATTTATCTCATCTACATTTGAAGCTTCTCTCATGCAAACTGATGCCCAGCTCACTTTGCTAACTGCTCTAAATCCCTCCATTCCTCCAAAGATTTGCTCTCCCTCGCCGCCCCACCCACGTTAACCCCCTGCCTGTAGTTTCTAAAGGAAAAGATGTTTTGTTCAACTTGAAAACCTACCTGCACTATGTTCTTGCAGCGCAGATACAGGTGAACTGTGGACCTGAAATGCTTCGCTTTCCTGACTCCCTGGTTCACCTCGGTGAAGGGCAGCTGTTCACTGAACTTGAACTTTGTGGGGTGGGGTAGTGGGTGGGGGTCAAAAGAGAACCGGCCGTCTCCCGCCCCGCCTGCCCCCACTCGAGAGCACTGGAAGCCAGTGGTCTGGGAGGTGTCCATCTCCAACCCGCACCCACCCTGCAGCCCTGCCAACTAGAATGAAAGAGAGAGAAAAGTGAGAGAAGAGAGAAAGAAAGAAAGCACTCAAACTGAAAAACAAAACCAACAGGCACTAGCTTCCCCACTTCCTCTCTTTGCAATAAATATTTCCCTGAGTGATTATGAAACAAAATTCACAGAAGTCATGGTCCTTGGTGCAGGAAGTTGACTGCTACAGGACTTCGGTAGAGAAATAAATGCTTACATTCAGCCTGTAACAACAAGATTACGCTGGCTTGGTCAGCACAGTTCTTTCTAGTCCTGTTGCTTCTACAACCAGTCCTGTGTCTTCCAACGTCCCTTCCTCTTCAGTGAGGGAGGGTGTAGAGGCTGGGAGGCTGTTTTTACCTGAAACATTAAACTTTCTCACAGGCCAAGCTCATGGCCAGTGGGCTGAGTCTTGCCTGCAGACTTGTTTTGTTTTAATTTTTAAAAATTAGTTGCTAACATTAAAATATTAGATTTCTTATTTAACAAAACAGACCTGGCTGATGGGCTAAAGAAGCTGTGGTACATACACACAATGGAATATTACTCAGATATAAGAAAAAACAAAATAGGGCCATTTATGACAATATGGATGGACTTTGAGACCATCGTGCTAAGCAAAATAAGCCAGACAGAATAAACCAAGAACCATATGATTTCACTCATTTGTGGAACACAAAGCTGAAAGCAACAAAGAAACAAAAACTCATGGGCACACTCAGTGGTTAGTGGTTATCTAAGGGTATCGGGGCGGGGGTGGGAGAGGAGGGAGCGGGAGTCAAATACATGGTGATGGAAAGAGAACTGACTCTGGGTGGTGAGCAAGTATCACAACACAGGGATGATGTGCTGTAGAATTGCACACCTGGAACCCATGTAATTGCTACTAATCCATGTCACCCAAATAAACCTAACAATAAAAAGAAAATAAAATTGGGCTTTCCAGCTTTAAAAAAAGGATTCATACTTTCCATCAACACTGGACTTATATTCCCACATATCAGCAAAATAGAGTCCTTAGAGGCATTAAACACAGTTCTCACGACGGCACATCCCCACGTTGGTCCTGCCGGGTCCCCGTGGGCACTTGCCCGAGGGCCTCTGCTCTACCCCAGGTCTAGCCACTTGGTGGCGCCCCTTCCCAGAAGAAGGTCGACCCTCACCTTTTCCACTTTGTCTATTCTCATACCTCCTAGGGACCCTTTGGGGCCTTGATCTGCCTCTTCCAAAAGTCAGAAAATATTTTGGGAAGCCAAATTGAAGCCCTCCATTGACATAAAACCTATGCAAACTGAGTGACCAGAAAAAGAAGTGAGTCTGGCCATAGAAAATTAAATTACTTCCCCAGCATAAATGTAAAGAACCTGATAAAAGCATAGCAAAAGTCCTATGAAAAAAAAAAAAGACCTACAAAAGTGTGATATGGTCATATTAACACTAAGATCCAGAGCTTCTCTCTTTCGCTCTTCTCTAGTACCATAGGTTTTAATAGTGTATTGACAGTAATAATAAAAACAGCCATATTTATTGAACACTTACTGTGCACAGGCAACCCTATGAGGTTAGTACAGTACTGCTATTATCCCCCTTTTGCAGATGTGAAAGCTGAGACTTAGAGAGGTTGAGTTATTTCCACAGTTCACAAAGCTAGTGAGCTGGTAGGGCTGGGATTTGAACCAGGTTCTGATTCCAGGGTGGAACTCTGGTGTCTGTACCCTGGAACAACTTGAGGTCAGGGAGGTGAGTCTGCCTTTTTGTACCTTCCAGGATAGATATATAAGGGCTGTCTGAAAGAAATCCAGCCATAAATGCCTCTATGTTTTTATATTATGTGGCTGGATACTTTCCAGACAGCCCTTGTAGATGTTCCAAGACTATTGAAAGATGGGGGTGGGGGAAAAAGAGAAGGAGGGTGGAAGTGAGGAGGAGGGAGAGAAAACAACTGGTGGGGAGAGGGGTAGAGTTATCTTTGAGAATATGTAAAGCTGCCCTATGTTTTAATGCTTTTCTGGTTCTGATTGATTACCCAGTAAATACCTACTCTTGTTTGCAGTCCTAATCTCAATGGTATTTCTTCTAAGAATCCTTTTCTGACTCAGATGTTAACTAGTTACAAGCATTGCACCTAGTTCATGCCTCCACTACTGTGCTTTTCACCCTAACTATCATTTTGCAGGCCTGTCATTTTATATTTATTTGTTCTGAACCCACAAAGTCAGAGAGAATAGGAAGGAAAACTAGGAAGACAGATGCAAGACCAAGAAACTTCAAAGCAGTATATGCCACAACTTCTACAGGCAGTCTAATTCATTCATTCAACAACTATTAAGCACCTACTGTGTGCTGGTGCTTTTCTTGGCAGAGGCATACAGCAGTAAGCAAACAGTCAAGATTTCTTTTCTCATAAAATGTCTATGCTGGTAGAGGGGAAAGAAATCATACATTCATACATAAGATTTAAAAAAATAATAAGTGCTATGAAAGAAATAACTCAGGGAGCTGGGGTAGAGTGAGAAGGGCGGGCACTCTTTGATGGGTGATCAGAGAAGGCTTCCTGGCAGAGGTGACCTTTAAGCCGAGACCTCAATAATGATATGGAGCCAGATCTGAGTATCTAGAGAACAGTGCTTTGAGCAGAGGGACCAGTGAGTGCAAAACACTGGTGCCTCTTTGCACCATTGGCCACGAGGATGAATATCTGAGTGCCTTCTAAGAGTTAGGTGGTATGCTATTTTTAATAGAGTGCTATGGTCCCTGATGTTCAAAGCCATTTATAATGTGACTGTACATCTTGTCTAACCTAATTACCCCTTCTATAATTTAGCAGTCTTTCCCTTTAATAGAGTGGATGCCCTCCCCGATATCCAATATTCATCCATGCCTCTGATTTTCTTTTTGCTTTTTTCTCACTTGAATATGTTCTCCCCTCCTTTGTCCTTCAAAGCTTAGTTGAAATTCTACTTCCACTAAGAATGATTTTCCAGTTGGAGCTGTTAAGTACCTTGATTGTGGTGGCAGATAGGCAAGACTACATAGCTGATAAAATTGTATAGAATTTAATACACATACACCCACACAGATGAGTACAAGTAAAACTGAGGAACTCTGAGCAAGACCAGTGGATTATATTAACGTGGGTATCCTGATTGCACTGTTATACTATTGTTTTGCAAAATATAACCACTGGGGAAAACTGGGCAAAGTGTACAGAGAATCTCTTTAACTTCCTACTGCATGTAAACCTGAAATTGTCTCAGTTTTAAAGTGTGAACGACCAAAAAATTATATTTTATGGAAACAATGAAATGTAAAATTCGTCATTAATTTGAAAAATTTTTTTTTCAATTTGTTATAAATTCTTGTCTATCCTCCAGTCTACACATTTCTAACTTGCTCATGAGAATGAGCAAAATGCATCATCTAAATAAGGTCATACCAGTCTTTCTTTTATCTTATCAAAAAGGGGAGAGAGTTACATCTGGAATAATTTCTTCTCAGTGACAGTTTGTTAGTACCTAGTAATTATTAGTTCCTTCCCTTTTTTTATGTTCACAAATTGCCCTTCAAGAACTTTGCCCAGGACTAGCATCTATAGTTTGGAGAATCAACTTGGTTCCCTTTTGCAAATTGGAACAGTGTGTACCCTCTGCAGTCTTCTGGCACCCCTCCCTGGCTCTGCAGTCCCTGAAAACCTGCCAACAGTCTCCGCATATATAAATGCTATTGATACCCCAGCCAGCATTTGTCCAGGCTGGGAGACATAAGCTCATTCAAAGCCAGGCGTTCTCTTGCAGTCTTCCTACCGATAGTCGGGTGACGGAAACTCAGCTTCACAAAGTTGGAGCAGGGAAGCTGGTGTGCTGAGCTGGAAGCCGGAAAGTCCTGGATGCAAATCCAGAATCTGTCATTCTCTAGCAGGATGATCTTGGGCTCAGTTATTCAGTCCTTTGAACTTCGTTTTGCACATCTGTAAAAGGGGAATAGTAATAGCTTTTATTGTTAGTGGGTTGTCAAATTGTAGTGAAGATTGAATGACGTAATATTCGTGGGAGTGCTAAGCAGGAATTGATAATAAAAGCAAAGCAGATGAGATGACTAGAATACATGGATTTACAGGACCTCAGAGCTGGAAGGTACTAGAGAAGTAACCAGTTCTACCTCCCATTCAGTGAGATCATTTACGCATCAAACAGAGCATGCCAGCACTTAACAATCTCTTTGTCACACGTTTCCATCACAACCTCTGCTCCTGAGCAACATACCTGTACCTTCCATGCTCCATGAAAACTTTTAAAAGGCCTTTTCTCTGTGCCACATGCTTTAAATTCTCTATCTTGTTCATTGTTACAACAACTTTAGCATACAAGTATTTTTATCTGCATGTTTTACAGCTATGGAAACTGAGGTTCAGAGATGTTAAGTAAATTGTCCAAGGCTGCACAGTTAGCAAGTAGGATTCAGCCCAGGCCTGTTTAATAGGAAATCCTTGCTCTTTTCTGCACTATTACAATGCCTTTTTAAAAAAGAATTGCGCTTACTTTTTTCCAGTCTTGGCTCATTCTGTAGAGGGTAGAGACTTCATGATGAGCTCAGTGCCCTCATAAGAAGAGACACCAGAGAAATAGCGCTCGCTCTCTCTCTCTCTCTCTCTCTCTCCTGTGCTCACAAAGAAGAGTTTATGTGAACACAGAGTGAGATGATAGCCACCTGCAAGCAAAGAGAAGGGGCCTCAGAATGAAACCGACTTTGCCAGAACCTTAACCTTGGTCTTCTCAGCCTCCTGAACTGGGAGAAATAAATTTCTGTTGTTTAAGCCACCCCCTCTGCAGCATTTTGTTTTGGCAGTTTGAACAAACTAAGAACTTGCATTGTACCTAAGCCTTCTTTTTCCCTCTTTTTCAAATCTGACCTCATTCATGAATTCGTATTTCAGCCTACCCCACCTCCCCAGCTCTCGGCGTCCTCCCTTCCTGCTGTTCATCGTGTCCTCTGTGTTGGGGTGTTGACAGTCCTCTTACCCTCTGGAGACGCCTTCGTGTTCAATGTTTCAGGCCAGGTAATCAGAGCTGTGTTTTGTCTTTTTGTTTTTTCTGAATGGTTTGACTTTGCATGAAATCTGTCTGTTCTTAGGTACTCCCAACTTTAAAAAGACACAGTTTCTTCTTACCGAACTTTTTTTAGTGCTTCAAATTGACCTACTCATCTCTGCTTTGGGGTCCAAGGTAAGCCTGGACTAGCAGTGCCCTCTTCTTCCTCTGTCCTCTAGGAGCTGCAGTTGTTGGCCGGGGAAAATCAACAGGTTATGAGATATAGAGCATGCGAGCCTTCCCGTTCCTACTCGTGCCTCCTCTCCCTGAATTCCTGTCGCATTTGTAGTTTGTTCTACCCGGGGTAGCCCTTGATTACAGGGCCTTGTGCCTCTCAGGCAAAGTGCCCAGGACCTACAGTTCTTTTGAGGGTCTCAAAAAATATTTGAGACCTGGAGGAAAAACTGACTTGAAGGAAACCTTGCAAAATAAAAATTAATGTACGTATCTTTAAACGTCCACAAATTTAACATTATGTCGACATAAGGACCATCCAAACCTGTAGAAAACTTTAATACGTTTATTTGAGCCAAACTGATGACAATTGTTGGGAAGCAAAATCTCAACAGATTAAGAACACGCCCTAGAGAATGGCAGTTTTGCAGCTTATTTTATACATTAGAATCCAAGGAGGAGGAGGAGGAAGGAGGGTCCCATGAAATCCATTGGTGGGAGATTAAGGGAGAGGGAGACAGCAAAGTGGGAACATCTCCAGATTGGATAAAAGACAAAGTGGAGAGACACGTGCTTCTTGTACATTGGTGTGTGCAGGGCAGTTAACAGTTAACATTTACAGCACAGAGATGCTGTGTGGGGGACAAGATACCAAGGAGGTTTTACAGATGTTTTAAAAACCAATGACTTTTCAATTCATTCAAGGGCATTCATTTTTCTTATTTTAATACATATCAATTTCTTGGAAAAAAATAGAATAATAAGCAAGCAATCTAATTTCCTTTTTTCTTCTTTATTCCTTTCTATTTTTTATTAATTTTTAAATTGGGGCATAATTGACATAATATGTTATATTTTAGGTTACAACACAATGACTTTGTATTTGAATATATTGCGAAATGATCACCACAATAAATCTTGTTAACACCGGACACCATACATAGTTACAGAATTTTTTTTGTTTTGGGATGAGAACTTTTAAGATTGACTCTCTTAGCAACTTTCAAATACACAATACAGTATTTTAACTACAGTCACCAAGCTGTACATTAACATCCCCAGGACTTACTTATCTTTATTAACTGAAAGTTTGTACCTTTTGAATCCCCTTACCCATTTAGCCCACCTCTCCCACCCTTGCTTCTGGCCATCACCAATCTGTTCTCTGTATCTGTGAGCTTGTTTTTTGTATGTTTTTTGTTTTGTTTTTTAAGATACCACTTATAAGTGAGATCATACAGTCTATTTGCCTTTTTCTGTCTGACTTATGTCACTTAGCATAGTGGCCTCAAGTCTGTCAATGCTGTTGAAATGACAAGATTTCACTTTTATGACTGAACGATATTGGCCGTGTGCATACACACCCACTTTCCTTAGCCTCCCATCCATCAATGGACACTTAGGTTGTCCCCACATATTGGATATTATAAATACTGCTGCAGTGAACATGAGGGTGCAGATCCTTTCGAGTTAGTGTTTTCACGTAAATTCCCAGAAGCGGAATTGCCAGATCATATGGTAGTTCTATTTTTAGTTTTTTGAGGAACCACCAGACTGCTTTCCATAGTAACTTCACCAACTGACAGTGCCACTACAGTGCACGAGGGTTTCTTTTTCTCCACACCCTTGCCAGCACCTGTTGTTTCTTGTCGTTTGTGTAATAGCCACTCCAACAGATGTGATAGCTCATTGAGGCCAGGACGCAGGACTGACATCCATCATGGAGCTCAGGTTTGAGAGCCTCCAAGTGGAGCCACCTAGTGAAAACAGGTGTCCTGGGTGAGCAAAAGCACAATTTTGTGACTTTAGAATGATCTTGAGGGATAAAGGCATACTTGGCTATAAAAGTGGAAAATTGTGGCCTAAATGTTTAAATTTTGTGTACATGATAGAAAATGGCCACTATTTTTTATTTAATTCAAGTACAAACACATCCACCATTTTATAAATCTTACAAAATCAAATTCAGAGGACATGGTAGATAAGTATATATCCTATCCATTGTATTATAAATACAGATCAACATGCCCAGTATTAATAGCCACCTAATTTATTTGTGCACATTTAAGGGTCAGAAAGTTCACCCCAAACTCTCACAGTCATTGAAGCTGCTATTTAAGAATTTAAGAGGGGTTAAAATGGATTATTGGCCGTAGTTCAGGTGCAAGGCAAGGAGCCATCTTGGCATTCTGAGAAGTCTGCAGCACAAAACAGCTCATTAATTCTTCCTCTGATCAGAAAAGAAAGCACCTTTTTCTCCTCTGCAGATGGTTGTTATAAGTCACCAAGATATCTTTACTTTGGCTGGTTTCAGAATTAGAGAGATGGGGTGAGTAATAGTTGGTCTTTGGATACCCACGTCTGGTTTTGGTCCTGCCCTTCAAGTCTAACTTGGCAGTTTCTCAGGATATCCATGAGGAATGTGAAGCCACCTGGAACTGTGGTTCGTTATTTGCTACTTCTGAAAGAGGAAATGTCCACTGATGTGTCCCATTGCACAATCTCACTACTTTTTTTTTTCTTAAAACAGTAACCATTTATTATCTCACACATTTCGATCTCAGTTAACTTAATAGGGGTAAGGTGGTATTTCAATGTGATTTGAATTGTATTTCTCTTTTTATGAGTGAAGTTGAGCATATATTTTTATATATCTAAGAGCCATTTCTATTTCTTCTGTGAATTCTCTGTTCCTATCATTTTCCCATTTTTCTATTGTGCTTTGGGTCTTTTCCTTATTGCTTTGTAGGAAATTAACCATTTGTTCTGATAGAAGTTGCAAATATTTTGATTCTTTTTACTTTAGTGGGTTTTGTCAAATAGAATTTTATTTCTTTTTTATTGTGGTTATATATATTTACATATATATATATTATATATATACTTGTATATAACATAAAATTTACCATTTTAAAGTGCACAATTCAGTGACATTAAGAACAGTATTGTACAACCATTGCCACTATCCATTTCTAGAACAGAAATCCCAAACAGAAACTCTGTACCCATTAAATAAATCTTCATTTCACCCTGGTAACCACCATTCCCTTTTCTGTCTCTATGAATCTGACTGCTCTAGGTATCTCATATATGTGGAATCAGATAACATTTGTCCTTTGTGACTGGCTTATTTCATTTAAAATAATGTCTTCAAGGTTTATCCATGTTGTAGCATGTCAGCATTTCCTTCCTTTTTAAAGCCCAGTAATATTTCATTGTATGGATATGCTACATTTTGTTTTCCCATTCATCAGAATTTTCTTTCATCCATCTTTTTTTTTAAGTGTGTTCTGATATGTCAAGCGAACTCAAAGAATCTGGAGGCTTTGCTAGAAATAAGTGATAGAGATTTATTCAAGGATCTTAGAGATTGTAAACTGGAAACACAGCTAGGCAAAAATCCCAGAAGTGTTCCAAAGAAGAAAGAAAAGTTTAAAGTTCTTATAACAAAAAGTATATTCTTGAGAATTATCAGTCCTGCATTCTTGGCCTTAGGATTAGTCCAGAATTGTTATCAGTCATTTTTCAGGCAGTTAAGATGATGGATGCCAGGTGGTAAGGTCACCTCCCAGTGGTGTAGATAACAGATGTCAGGTGGATGGTTTCCTGAGTCCTTCAGGAAGTAATCAGGTAGCCTGGATACATGACTCCTTGGGGGTAATAAACTAGAGGGTTACCTGTATATATATCCAGGCATTGACTCAGGATTGGAAAGTTCAAAAAAGTTTAAGTTTCCACACTGCATGTGTAATAGAGTAAGAATGGAGTCTTTCCTCATGACTCAGTCTTCATAATGTTAATAATTTTAGCAGCTTGGTTAAAAGAACTCCATTTTATATATTCCTATGTTTTTTTTTACTCTTTCCTCAGATACTTAGTCCAATTGAAGGTATAAAGCATTCTTCTCTAGTTTTTTCCACTACATGTGTCATTTAATCTTTTTTAATTTTACATTTGAAGTATTGATTCAGCTAAAATGCATTCTAGTTGACTGTGAAGTTTGTCTCCAACAAAAGAAGAAAGACACTTTTAAAGACGGGCTCCACAAGACACAGATTCTGGCACAGAAATTTGAGTGCAAGAAGTTTGTTGGGGAGTACTCTCAGGGATCACACCTATAAGGGAGTGAAGGAAGTAAAATTGGGCAGAGGGAAAAGTCTAATTGAAATGCAATGGCAACAAAACCTCAGGCAATTCCATGAGCTCTGGGCCTGAAATGGACTTTCAATATTGTCTTCAACTGAGAGAAGAGGGCCAGGCATTTGTGTTCCTGCATGAACCTGTCCTTGGATATGACTGACCCGAGGGATGTAACTTTGGATGAGGCAGATCCACTTGCCTGAGAGCAATTCCTTGGGAGGGACTCAGCCAGGAGTCTTCAGCAAATGGCACTGACAGCACCTGGAGAAATCAGTGCCTTTGGTCCTGGTATGACTGCACACCACAGCATCCTCTACACAGCCTTCCTAATGCCACTTACTAACTAATGCATCTCTTTGCCACCTTTGTTATATACAAAATTCTTGGACTTCTTTATTCTGCTCCATTGATCTATTTCATCATATACGAGGGCTGTCTGGAAAAAATCCAGCCATAAATGCCTCTATTTTTCATATGACATGGCTGAATACTTTCTGGACAGCCCTCATATATTGCTAGTATACTGTTTTAAAAATTATAGTTTTATATTTTAATATATTCTAGGGCTAGTCCCTTCTCATTAACTTCAATTTTTTCTGGTTATTCTTACTTGCTTATATTTCTGTATAATTTCGAGCAGCTTGCTAGTTAAATTTTGGGGGTGTTAATTGGATTAAATGCATAGATGTATTTAGAAAGAACAGACATCTCAATAATGTTGAGTCATCATCATCTTCAAGAATATGCTGTGACTACCCATTTGTTCATATTATCTTTAATGTTCCTCACTGGTGTTCTAAAATTTTCTTTATATAGGTATTATGCATCCGTTGTTAAATTTATGGATAGCTATTTTTATCTTTTAATTTCTTTTGTCCAGAGACTCAGTGGCTCCTCCTTAGGGAAGTTTCCCCACCTGGGCAATGGCCCAGACCTCCCACAAAATAAATAGAAACCTAGGAGTGGCTTGGCCAGTGGAATTGCGTAGGGGGTCAGTCAGCTTCTCATGACTCACCTCCCCACACCTCCCCAACCCAGACCAAAAATAGGTGTGTCACGTGTAAACTCCAGGCTGCTCCACAGCAGAACAAGCAGGCAAACCTGTATAACCTGAACAAAGAGACAGAGGCCTGTGTGTTTCTGCTTGGAGACCTACTGACACATGTTGCCAGTGCTAAATACACTTGATCTTAGCCAAGAGCTGAGAAGCGATGCCCATGCTAAATAATACTCAGGACCTTGAAAAATAATTGGTCTTTACAGGAGCCTGGTAAAAATGTGGCCAAGGACATTTGATCACACTTCCTAAACAAACAAACAAACAAAACTGTACTTCCTAAAAACCGTATTTGGACAGCTCATTCCTAGGTTTCATTCATTCAAGTTGCTGCTTTCCAAATCTCTCTATTCTAGAACTGCTGACAAAACTCCCCCTCTGGATTTAGTCCTTTCTTTCACAAGTATATGTGAAAATCAATTTTATATATGTAAATTAGCTTAGCTTTTCTTTGCCCTTTTCACTTCCCATCACCCTGGACAGCATGCAAAGGGCAAACATAGACTCCTTAACAGAGAAGGGGGGAAGTATAAATTTTTACCTTATACTGGAATTGGTAAATGAGGTATATTTTTAATGCTATATTTGGTGGTGACACACTAAACCAGGTGAGAGGAATCCAATAATAAATTAAAATGTCTGAATCACCCCTTCTTTGGAGCTGCCATCTCATTATTCTTCTGACCACCTCTCCCGACCCAGTCCTCATCGTCCATCAGAATATGTTCATGGCATTATGTCTGGAATAGACCCAACTGTGTTCTACTTTCAAAGAACCCTGTGGACCCTCCTGGTAGGGAAGAACACACAAATGGGAGGTGCACGCTTGTGTATATGCACACAAACACAGGTCTGCATGTGATTTCAGTGAGCCTAAGTCCCAGTTAGTAACCACCTACTGAGTTTCCTTGCCTAACTCCCAGTTCCTGAAATTCTGACCTCAAAATGGTAGCAAAACTAACAATTCACTTCCATGACACCCCCAACAAGATGCAAAATCCATTTTCAATTGGCAAATGGATCGCCCTTATAAATTACATAGAGCATACTTAGATCGCGTACTAGAGAAGCCGGCATTTGTAGCATTCGTTCCCTCCCGTTGGTTAGTGACTCATTCGCTTAACCACCATTTGTTTGCTAAGCACTTACTACTTTAGAGTAATTTGTATAAAATCCATCTCCAACTTCAAGAATCAAACCAGTTCATGGGGAGAACTGAGTGTAAACAGACAATAACGATGGTTGTTACGACAGAGGGTGCTGTGGGGGCCTCAGGGAAGAGAGGGGTGGGGGCAGCGAGGGTGGCAGCGGGGAGGGCGCCTGGTTCAGCCTGGCAGTTGAGTATGGCTGAGAATAGTTTCAGGCAGAGCTTTTTGGAGGGGGTGGCACATTAACTGTACCTGGAGAAATGCTAAGCGTTTTCAGAACACAAGAGCAGGCGTCAGCAGTTCCCTCCAGAAGGAATAGCATTCGCAGAGGCCCAGAGGCAGGAGGGAGCACGGTGCATGGGAGAGCTCGTCCCTTGTTCGCTGGGGCTGGAGTGGAGTGTGGGTGTGGAAACAGTCACAGGAGGTAAGGCAAGGGCCAGCTCTCGGAGGGCCTGGAATGCTGGTCTGTGGAGCTCACTCCTTATCCTCCATGGGATTTAGAGCCTCTGAAAGGTACTTAGCAGGACATGGCATAAGCAGATTTGCATGTGGCACAGTGGGGTGTGCTGGAACTCGCATCCATGCATGCAGGTTGTTCCTATTATCAGTTGCATATAAAATTTGAAAATAATAATAAAGAATAAAAATTATGCGTGACTTCTTTTAATAAATTAAAACAGTGACTTGGTTATACCTTCCTGTAACAGCACTCTGAGCCACCTGCATTTAAATGTTACTTTGAACGGAGTTACTGCCAGAGCTGTGGGAATAGCATGCATAACTCACATCCCAGCTTATTCTTTCCCACCTTTTAGAGAAGCACCTGATAGAACTTCTCATACCAATGGAGATAAAATATCATGTTTTTTAAATCATTTTATATTTATTTCCACTTTTTAAAAATTTTACAAATGATTACATTTTTAGTTAAAAAAGGAGAGAATATGTAAATGAAGAAAATATGCATAGAACATCAATATTATTAAATGGATACTCCATTTACTTACATATTTGTAATAAGCTTTTATGACTATAATGCTCCTTCCCCAAGTAGTCTGTGGTCTATCTGCTTTGCTTTCTAGTTAAATTGCATTAGAACTTAGATAAACTCAAGGGAGTAATTAATGCATGCATGTGAATGTCACTTGTGATGGTATACTGCACCACGAAAAAAAAATTTTGTTTAATCTAAGCAATGCTAGGGTGGTAAAAAGAACACAAATTTTGGTAACAGCAGATCAGGGTTCAGTCCCAATTCTGTTAGTTATGAGATACATAACATTAGGCAAGATATTTAACATCTCTAAATCTTAGTTCCTTTTATATAAAATAGAGCTAGTAATTATTTCCTTGCAAGATTGTTGCAATAAGTGAAAGAACATATAAGCACGTATTCAGTGCTTGTATGGGTGTTTAAAAATTGGTGGTTAATAGTAGAAAGATGACGGTCAAGGTGGTGTGGAGGTGAAGCCAGGTTGCTCGCCACGACCAGAGGGCTCACTCAGGAAGATGAGTAGTTAGTTCAGGTGGGCTAAACCAAGGCGGTTGTAAAGAGGAAAAAGAATAACTTTTAGAAATATCCCCAACTTGGTATCATATTAGGGTAGGCTCACTACTAGAACAAACAACCCCCAAATCTCTATGGTACACTACAATAAAGGTTTATTTCTCCCCCTGTGTTTGCTCAGGTCTTCTGAGGAACAGATGCTGGGATTCAATGAGACGTGCTAGAGATGTCCTGGAGGGAAACGCCTGTGAAGGACACACAGAAGGCAAGGAGAGCTTTCAGGGCCCAGTGCAGGTCTGGCACCTGTGAAGGAGAGGAGCAAGAAAGGAGAATTGGGTAGGAAGAGTCCTGGACTCCAGTGTAATTCCCAGAGAGATTCAGCCAAATTGGTGGAGAACCCATGAGTCAAAGTCACTTCCTGGAGGAATCCTGAGTCTTGCAGGAATGGGCCTTAATTTGTGTCCCCTGCCTGCTCAGTCATTGGCTAGGAGCAGCCCCTAGGAAGTGTAACCTTGGCACAAACACAATAATATATCCAGTGAGGCACAGCTGGTGTCATAGTAAATTTAGTTCTCCCAGCAGGAGATCTGAATAGCACACTTTCATGACCCTGTACCTCCACACCATGGTACAAGCAGTTCTGGGAATTGCAGAGCTCCAATGAGTCACTCAGGGACCCAGGCTTCTCATGTCTGTGGCTCTGCCCTCTTCTAGGTCCCTGAAGTTCTCTCCATTCACTTGGCAGATGGGGAAAGAGAACTCAGATAATGTATGAAAGGTTACTGCTTGCATGGGTTTCACCTGAACTTTAATCACATTACCTACGTTACATTGACCAATGGGTAGTGATATGGCCCCACTTATCACAGGAGGACTGGAAAATATAGACCAAGTGCATACCTCAACAACCGTTTGCACAAGACAGATGAGGGACAGAGCATATGTCCTCGGTTCTGGGCTTGGATTACTGGCTGCATGTTGTGCCACTCACTGATGCAGAAAATGCAGGAGAATGCTGCCTTCAGAGGAAGTGGGGCTGTCTAGTAGCCAGCTGGACATTGAGGTCTGGGGCTCGGGGTCAGAGATAACCCAGATGGTGGTTGAAGCCATGAGTTGGTGAGAGTCAGTTTCCCACCAGGAAAGAAGGGACTAAGAACATAACTCTAAAGAACACCAGAATTTAAAGGGCCTATGTGACTCGACATCTATTTCAATCTCTCTTTAGTGTGCCTTCCTGTACTGCAAAGTCAGAAAGCTAGAAAGGCTATTTCCCAGACTTCTTGTAGTGAGGGTTTCCAAGGATGCGATTTAGCTTCTGCCAATTAGACACACTCACTTCAGAGCTGAGGGAGTGGGCGGCAGGCAGGGCAGGGGGCAGCCAGTGTGCTGGCGGGGAATCCAGCCACCCTAGGCCTCAGGCTCCAGCAGCGGTTTCCTAGTTCAGCAGTGACTTCCCGACTGTGGCGGAGGCAGCAACTTCCTGTCTACTCACCCCCAAGGGTGGCTTTGTTCCAGTAACTAAGCCCAGGGTCTGCTTCTTCAGCAATCCCATGGATTCTGGAAGCCAATTAATACCTGTAATTATTCCTTTCTGCTTACATTAACCAGGGTAGGTTCTGCCTTTTGCACCTAAACCATAGCAGACACAGAGAAACTTGAGCCTTTGCAAGTGACTGAGATGGAAAGACCAGAGAAATAGCACTAAAACCAGGAGAGGCTGCTACCTCAAAATCAAGGGAGGGAAGGTTTCAACATGTGGTCGACAGTTAAATGCTGCAGAGACACCAAGGGGGATTCAAATGTAAAGTAAAATAACTCAGCCAGGAGTTCACAGGTGACCTTGACAGGAGCAATGCCGGTGAAATCACAGGGGAGGAAGCCAGACTGCAAGAGGTGTAGGAGATTCTCCCCTTTTATTTGGACCCAATGTATGAAGTAAGAGTCAAGTATTATAGTCAGGTACAGGTATCCCTACTTTTCAAAAGTGCATTTTACCACTTCACGTTTACAAAAGACCTACATTAATTAATAACAGTTTCCCCTAATCAAAAGAAAGCCAAAGAAGATGGTTGCTTGCACCCAAGCAGAGAGTGGCCCTGACACGCTCCTTCCCCAGAACTACACTCAGCATCTCAGCATCAAGCCGCCCCAGAGCTTTGAACTGTGTCTGTGAGCATCTGTGCTTGAACTCGATTTATTTTGTGTGTCTGTTAGCAAGATGTGTCCAAAGATATCAGAAAAGCCTCAGGGAGCTTGTAAGGGTATTAACGCTTAGTGTAAAACTGGACATAACTAAGCCTATTTGGTATAATTTGGTAGGTTAATTTTTGGGGTCTGGGAATGCTCAAAAAATGTTCCATATAAATTAATGGCAGTTGCTTCTTCCTGTTGTTTCATTGCGGCTTACCAAAACTTCACAGGAACACTCTGCTCTCGGATAGTGGGGGAAACCTGTATGACAATGTGGTTTGAGATTATTCCATGCTTATGACTGCCTAGAAATACAAGATGGCAGCCCAGTCTCTCCAGATGCAGGAGCTGTCCTCTGGCGTCACTCATTAGAGGGGGCTTTAGCCCTCATCTCTGTTAGTTCCGTGAAATAGTTATCCAAACTTCCATTTTAAGAGGAAAAGACCCTTTAGAAAATGAGCATACCAAGTCTAGCTTGCCTTCTGCATAGGCAGAGTGGTGTAGGAGATGAAAATCACAGGAGATGGCCTTGGTCAGACCAAAGGTTTCATCCTGGGTTGCCACTCGTTGGCTGCATGGCCTCTGGCGAGTTTCCTACCCCTAGCTTTCTCCTCTGTAAAAGAGGGTTAGTATTATCAACCTGCGAGAACAGTTAGGATGATTAATTGATGTGAGGCATTTGGCACAGGGACTGGCGTGTTACAAGTAAGTGATAGTTACTCAGTAAGTGATAGTTCATTTTACAAGGGGTCACAAAATACCTTTTGGGAAATAATAAGCATCACTGCCTTCCTCAGAGTGTTGCTGGCCAAATGAGATAATGTTCAGTAAAGCAAAGTAGAATAAATACGCACAATGGAGTCCACCCCTTAAACCAGAAATTGACCAAGCTCCTTGACAACTAGATTGTGTACGGCGTTGGTGGAGAGGGCGGGGCCAGGAGAAGGAGGGGCTGAAGCCGAACTTTAATTGTTGCACGGTGTTTGCCCCTGGCCCTTGTTGCCATAATAGATGCTCCCTTGTAAAGGGGCCATTAATTAATATTTACCTGTTGTAGAGATGGAAATGCTGTGCTCGGTAGAACTGGGTAAGAGAAGGAGGAAAGGGAGCAGATACATTTGCTTGAAATTAGGTAAAAGACTTATTTCTCAAGAACCTCCTTCTGACTGACTTCAACGCAGAAAGCACACATCTGCTGTGTACAAAGCAAGAATCCCAAATAGCTTACATGCAGATAAACCACCTTCCTGTACGAACAGGAAGACCAGACATCTTTGGAGGCATGCAGGGAGTTCCTCCTTGATTCCATTCTTAGCCCAGCCTGCCCCTGGCCCCCACTACCACAAAGAGGGGGAATTAAATTCCATTCTCTCTAGCCTCTGTCTTTCATTCCTCCTCATAGGAACATGTCCCATAAAGGGGCCTACTGGTGGCTACAGGGAATCTACTGATGCCACCACCTCACCGCCCTGTCCCACGTCAACTGCTTATACCTGCAGAGACTAAACACAGTCAACGGAATGAGTTTTTCACTGTGGATTATTTTATTTTTTTCAGTTCACCATTGTTCTAATCAGCAGTCATCCGTCTTCCCTGTGACCTTATTCTATGAGGTGAATAGTTTAAAGCCATGTTACAGTTCAAGGTCAGGCTCCATTCTGCCGCTGGAGGCATCTCCATCAGCTGGAGGCTTTGCTCACTGGGCTGCTATTGCGGACCTGTAGTGGGTGGGCAGAATGGACACGAGGGCAGAGGTGGTTTGACCAGCTCTCTCACCTGCTGAACCAATGTCAGTGCTGGCTGAGTCCATCTGCTGGCAGGCTCGGGCCCAGGGAGGCTCAGTAAATCCCTGCTGATTGCTAACCTCTGAGACCTCACATCCTATAATTTCCTGAGACAGGCCTGTGATTACCAACACTGAACTAATAATCACTGCCCAAGCAAGGTGTTCCGAACAAGTAGGTGTGAGCTTGTATTACAAAAGAAAACAATAGGGAGCTATTTGCTCGGCTAAGACATTGTGTAGAGCAGTCACTTGTAAATATTGTCCTGCCTGCCTCCATCTTCTCCTGACCCCCTCCAAAGTCCCTCCAAGCCCAAATTAGAATTACACTGTGGCTATCTTTTCTGCAGGCTGTGCTCAAAATTTTATAAAAGATAATTTAATTTTATTCAACCCCAAGAGTTTATATGCATTTATCTTACCTGCTATTCTATGCCTGGGGCCGTATGCATCGATTAAAATATTGAGGTTGCCTTGAAGGTACGTTCAACAGGGTTAGAGAAATAAGCACCTTTACTACTTCACAGTAAAGACTGGGGGCAGTAGGTGAAAGTGCTATAGCTTTTCCTCCCCTCTGCCGTAGACTTTCCACAGGTCCCAGCCCATACTTGCCTCCATTCCTCTTACTTTGGGGCAAGAAAAATCGAAACTTTACCTGAGGCCTATTTCTGCCTGGGATTTGAACCCCACACGGGGCTTTGTTTCGTTCATCAACTTTTTCTTTCATTGTCAACCTCTTTGTACTTGCCCTGGAAACATGTTCAAATTTAACCTATCTTTCCATTTCTTTCTCTGTCTTCCTTTCCTCTTGGGATATAGATTTTCTTCTTCCATTCATGCAATCAAGTATTTACTATTAATTTAACAAATGCTCAGTGAGGGACACTATGGGCAAGGCCTCTCCTTGAGAAAAGACGTGAACACACATACGGTCCTTGCCTTAGAAGCGCCCACTTCTTGTAATAGTTGGGGAGGGATATTTTTTTTTTTTTTGCTTTTTGGTATGTGGGTAGCTCCCTGACTGGGAATCGAACCCAGGCCGCAGCACTGACAGCACCAATGCCAAAGCCTTAATCCACTACACCAGCAGGGAACTCCGGGGAGGGATATTTAAGTAGGTGGATATTGGTGCCCTGTTTCTCCTTCTTTTCATGGTCAGCTTCCTAGAAGAGTAACCACCTGCTCATTATTCAGTCCCCGAGGCCCTCACAGCTCTTCTGAAATAATCATTATAAAAGTCAGCTGGGACTTCCTGTGTCCAAATGGCCAGTCCTCATCTCAGTGTAGGCTCACGCCAGCACTCTTGTCAAATTAGACATCTTGCTGAACTCTTGTCACAACGTGGTTCTCTGGAGACAGAGAACTCCCGTTCCAGCTATACTACTTACTGGCTGAGTGGCTGGGGTGAGTCACACACATATCCTCCCTGATACTCAAGTTTACCCCGAGACTGTCAACTGGGGATTTAAAAAGTCTATGTATCAGGGTTATTGTGAGGATTAAGTGAGATAATGTATGAGAAGTTCCTGTCACGTGGTAGATGCTAAACAAATATTAGTCTCCTTTCCTTGGATGACACCATACATGTTTTTTAGTTCTTTCCTATCTCAGTTAGAATTTTTCCTGGATCTTTTTCCTCCTTATCTCCGTTTAGGCATTGCTTAATGGAAATTTGCTTTTGGAGGGTCCCCTCACCAAAATTCCAAGGAAAGTCCAAAATTTCTGTTTGAAGAGTCTACCCCTTCCCAACCTCCAGCCCCATCCTCCACCCCCAATCTGTGTGGTTTTAGGAGCAGATCTGGTCATAGCATGTGACTGAGGCCTAGCCAATCAGAGTCTTGCCTTTTCCTGGATAAATAGTAATTGGTTCAGGATTGGACAGAGGCTCCTCTCAGAATCACTGAGACCTCAGGAGACTTCCACTGAGGCTTCTGGGAGTTGAGGCACTTTTTCCCACTGGGGCTTGAATGTGTGAAGCTGTAAGACCACATGCAAATGCAGCCATGCTGCTACCAGGAGGGACACCCAGCCCGTGAATGGAACTAAGCAGACCCAAAGGACAAGAAATCCTGAGGACACCATTTGGGCCTCTGCGTCAAATCACACCTGAAAGCAACCTAACTTCTGGACTTCTTTGCTTACACGAGACATTAAGTCTCCTTTCTGCTGAAGCATTAATCCCTTTTTGGATTGAGTTCTCTGACAGTTTTAAGCAAATGAATTTTAACTGAGAGAGACGTATGTTAACATTCACTCCTCATTTATCCAACAAATGCTTAGCAAGCATCTTCTGTGTACTAATGACTGTGCTAGGGACTGAACATAAAATTGTAGGCTGCACCCCATCTCTGCCTTCAAGAAGCCTGTGGTATTATAAAAAACAAGTGAATAGGTAATAACACTATAGTATCATTAGAACTGCAGAAAGGGGTTGTACAGCACCCTCCGGAAAGCACAAAGAAGGGATACCTGAATTATCTCAGGGAACCATGGAAACCTTTCAAGGAGGGATAATTTACATGGAGAGTCAAAGGATACACAGCCTGGCAATGTTGGGGGGAGGGATGAAGTGTTTCATGCAGTAGGAAAATGGTAAGCAAAGGCTCAGAGAAAATGGAGAGCACAGGACATTTTGGAGACCTATAAGGAATATAATGAAGTTCTAGGGAGAGGGTCTGTTGAGAGTGTGGAGAGGTAAGCAGGGGCTAAACCACGAAGGACCTTGCAAGCTGAAGGAATCTGAGTGGAAATAGAAAGGCTTCCAGAGGAGAATGGGTGGATAGGGTTGCCTACTGCTGCGTACACGATGCACCGCCCACTCCCACAGTGAGTGCCGTCCTCTTCTAGGTTGGAGATATCTAGATCTGTGCCTCACAGGCCCCTGTCCTGATCCCCAGATACGCAATTCCATGAGGACCCCTATGGGAACTTCAACAGAATCTCTTTCTCTTCCTCCTTGGTCTTTCATTCTGCGGACGTCCCCGATTCGGTAATAGCATTGTCCTCTCTCCAGTCACTGGCTCGCAGCCCTGAACCACCTTTCTCTCTTCCATGTCCTGTACCAAACGCAATGGTTGCCAAATCTCAGCGAGTCTATTTTCAGAATGTCTCTTTCATTGTCACGTGAACTGAAGGAGCTTATATTTTTAATTTCCCAGAAACATTTCCCATCACCCTTCTTCCGGTAACTGAGCTGAGTATAAACAGGCCTGGCTATACACGGTGTCTGCAGCAGACAGATGCCAGGGTGACCCTTCATTATCCCCACTTCCTGGTGCTCAGGCCTCTGTGTGAGTCCCTCTCTTTGAGTGTGAGTGGGACCTATGACGTGACCCAGTAGGCTGTCACTGTTTCTGTTACATGTATAAGACCTGGGTTGCTATATTTGTTCTAGAGATTCCTCTTTCTGGCTTGTTGGAGTTAAGTGTCCAGGTTGGGGAGGCTTACTTGGCAGGGGACCGTGGATGGCCTCCAGGAGCTGAAGGGGACCTTAAGCCAACAACTGGCAAGAACGCAGGGACCTCAGTCCTACCACAGCAAGGAAACAAGTTCTGCCAGGACCCTGAGTGAGCTCAGAAACAGACCCTGGCCCAGTTTAGCCTCTAGATGAAAAGCTAGTGCTATCTGATCGCTTCATTGCAGCCTTGCAGAAAACCCTGTTACGTGGCACCCAAACTATCGACCTATAGAAACGGAGATAAGAAACACGCTTTATTTTAAGCCGCTGAGTTGGCAGTAAATGATACCAATTTCCGTGGCATACAGCAGCCATGCAAAACTAATACCGTGTTCCATTCTCACTGCATGGCAGATACGTTATCTACTGACCATTTTCCCCTGCATTATATCAGGAGAATACTGACTGTGTTTTAGATACTGGGCACCCTGTGTTTCATATCTCCAACCCTAGAGGAGACTCATAAGTCAGTTCATCTAACCCAGTTTTGTTTATCTCATTTGCCTCAATTTATCCCATTTGGTTAAACCTGGGTATATGATACCAATCACTACGAATAAAACTTGAGAGGACATTTCCTGGGATGTTTTCCTCACCTTCAATATAGATGCAAGTCAAAGAGTTGCTTCTTCCTTCCCTGGACCTTGTTATGTGAGGAGATGATTCTTGGAAATGCAGATACCATCTTACCCTAGAAGGGCAAGTCAAGAGAAGAGCAAACAAGCCCACGTGTGACTCTGACATCATGGAATCACTATTTTAACCAACAGTAACATGCCTGGAACTCCTTGTATGAAAAACATTACATTATCCTCATGATTTAAACCACTTTTAAATAGGTATTCTGTAACTCCCAGCCAAAAGCATTCTAACTGAAACCTTGTGGAAGGTTCAGAACATGGAATGGGCATGTGACTAGAGCAGGGTCTCTCCAAGTCATTTGCTGGGATTGATGTCCCAATTCTGGCCACAGTCCAGTAGGCTCACTAAGCTGGGGGTGGGGTGGGATGGGGAGTGAGTCCCTGCCTGCTGGAAGCCATCTTTACCACCACATTCAGAGGGCCTCTGCGCGGCAAAGAACAAGGCCAAACTCACGGAGAGAGGCAGACATGGCAGTAATGAGTCCCCGTGCCGTCACCAAAGCTCTGGTTTCCGGCAGCTCATTCCATTTGGTTTTCTAAAATAACTTCTCATTCTTCCCAGCTATGTCGGCCAATAAATAAACTCTTTTGCTTATCTGGGTTTGAGTTGAATTTCTATCACTTGCACTGAAAGATTCTCAACTAAGGCACTCTCCCGCCCTTTTAGTGCCTGCAGTATCCTTGCCTAATTTAGTGCATACTAGTTGGTCCCTCTCACCCCTCAATCTGTTCTTTTTTTTTTTCTACTTTTTTTTAAATTCATTTTTATTGTTAGACTTATTGGGGTGATATCTGTTAGCAAGGATTACATAGGTTTCAGGCATACAACTCTACAGTGCATTGTCAACTTGTTGTATAATCAGTTCACCACCTGATGTGACTTCTCTGTTCTTTCTCTGTATCTGGTTACACCATTTTCCTCCTGAGAAGTCCTCAGGGCATCTCATGAAAGGTAGCTGTAAACAACAGAATTCCTCGAGCTGACATTCACAATCTAGCCCCAGACTACCTCTTCTTTTCTTTTCTTTTCTCCATCTTCTATTACAGTGCTTCCTAAACTTTTCACTTTTTACCATCACCCACTATAAGATGTTAACCCAGCACAAAAAGGTTAGGAGGCTTTGACTGGAAAAGAGTGACAAAAGATTTACTGAAGAGCCTTAAGGTTTGCAAACCAGAAACACAACTAGGCAATACCCAAAGTGTTTCAAAGGAGTAAGAAATGCTGACAATTCTTACAATAAAAGGTACATTCTTGAGAGGACTCAGTCTTGCGTTCTTAGCCTCTCAGTGGGTCTGAGACGATACTCTCCCAGACGTCCGGTGGTCTGGATAATGGATGTCAAACATTCTGTATAGATGGACATTCTTCCCTAAGTCCTTCAGGAAGTAATCATAGGGTTATCTATATATCTATATACCTATTGATATATAGGTATATAGCTTTATCTCCAGGCATAACTGGAGAGCTCAAAAATTTAAGTTCCCAGATTAATTAAAGCATGAATAGAATTGTTTCCTCTACTTGATTTTAATAATTTAGCAACTTGACTGTAGTGATTCCATTTTATTTCTTCATTCTTTCCTCAACCAATATTATATATAATATGTAAAATTATATATTGAAAAATATATTTATATAAATTATGTGTGATAAATTATATATAAAATATATAACTATATGCATATATAATATATAAAATATATGATTTATAATATATAAAAGAAGGAAAGATAGTATATTGACATAGTAAGAGTAAGTATTGTGTAAAACATTTGTTTTAGTTAGGTGTATGTGTGTACAGGGTCAAAATGTAAAATATATATATAATAGACATGTATTTATCTATAGTATATTATTACTTATATCCTATAAAATGACATACTATATATTATAATATATAACATAATATAATACGCTTAATTTATAGTTACATAGTATATATATGTATGAGCGCTGTCCCGAAAAAATCCAGCCGTAAATGCCTCTGTTTTTCATATTGCATGGCTGGGTACTTTCCAGACAGCCTTCGTATTTTCTACATTGCAATGCAACACATATACATACACATATTAGCTAAACCAAATGTTTTACAAAACAATACTTAGCCTTACTACGTACAATACTTTTTTCTTTTGTTTTCTTCCACTCATTCCTTTTAAAATGCTAGTTGCAGCCCAATGCTTCCCTCCTCCCACGAGGGGGAGAGGCAATCACTCGGCTGCTGCTGCTGTGAGCTGCAGTCACTGTGGCTATAAAGGGGTTCCAGGTGTTCTAGGCCACGACGAGGGGCCCCATGGCTCTTCTTTTGGGGAATGACGCTAGATCCCAGGTTTCCTGCCACAGGATTTAGGAACTTCCCAGCTGAGGATGTTGGGCCTTGTCAGGAACTCAGCCCTGGTGGTTCGGAAACGGGTTACAAGGAGCAGCCTCTCTGGTACACAGGACGCTTACACACCGAACGCCTGCTCCTTGGGAACCTCCCCACAAATCTGGATACGAAGAATTCAGGGCGAGGGAGACGTCTAGGAATCTACCCCTGAACAACTAGTTTTGCCCAACACAGGAGGGGACTTGACCTCACCTCAATATGCATTGAACCCACCCTCCATCTTCCCAGTGGCTTTTTAAGGAGGTCCTAGTGAGACAGTTGTGCTTTCGATCTGGACAGAGAAATCTATTCGAAACAGAAAGCAAGTTGGGAAAGCAGAAAAATAAATATGCACAATAACCACAATGAAAACAAGCAGCACGTTGGTGAGTTAGTGGATGAAGATGCTAATGAAAGTGCAGAACCTTTGCAAAGCAGATAAATCAAAACACAGTCAGTGCCTTCAGTTAGCAAAGGCAACAAATAGTATCGGTATGGTATAGCATTCTTGAATTCTTTTATTTTTAAGATAATAACTTTGAACATATGTCTTCACACCTAAGCATTTTTCCCACTTTCTTAAAGAAGACAACTTAAACTGACATTTAATGCCCTCTATAACTGCTACTTTATAATAAATCATGGTGTAGAATTGGAAATTTTGCAAGTTCATAAGAAAACCATTACATAGACCACAAATAAGAAATATTGTAATCTTTAAAAATACCAGTATTTCCTGTACAGGCAGTACTTTCAGGTCACTAAGGTAGGAAAAGTGCAGAGGCTTCAGCTCCTTTAGGGAAGAAAGGCCCTTAGATAGGACTACTTTTTATGACTGATTAGTGTCAGCATTTTAAACTTTTTTATTCAATTGTTGCAAAAACATTCAGGGGACCTCTCTTACTTTAAGAAACACCATAGTAATGAGGTTTCCATTCTGTCTTTAATTCCAAGAATCCGTTGTTTAGTGATTTATACTGAATATTTTTAGGAAGGTCTCTTTTTTTGTCTTTTACATACATGAACAAAAAATAAAATTAGCATATTCCATATAAATTAATGTACAGGTAGGTTCAAAGTTCTCCCCAAGGAGAGCTCATTTTATAATTCAAGGGAAGCCAGTAGAAAATGTTCTGTCAAGTTGCCTGAAATGTAACAGGCCCTCAAATACTTGAAACAGAACCAAGTGAATATGAAGAAAGTGTACACTGCTGGTGGGAGTGCAAACTGGTACAACCACTGTGGAAGGCAGTGTGGAGGTTCCTCAGAAAATTGGGAATGGAGCTGCCATTTGACCCAGCAATCCCCCTTCTGGGGATCTACCCAAAGAACTTGAAAACCTTTGTCCGCAAAGACTTATGTACCCCAATGTTCATCACAGCTCTGTTCACAGTGGCCAAAACATGGAAACAACCAAAGGTCCCTGCGACAGATGACTGGATAAAGAAGCTGTGGTACATATACACAATGGAATATTACTCAGCTGTAAGAAAAGATGAAATATTGCCATTTGCAACAAAATGGATGAACCTGGAGATCATCATGCTAAGTGAAATAAGCCAGACAGAAAAAACAAA